>CM028359.1:23235399-23480251 GCA_016618105.1 Dendrobium huoshanense | reverse complement strand
AAGTTCATGATGTCCTAAGTTACACTCTCAAGTTCTAGATCATTCACAACTACAAAGAAAAAAAACATATTACTATGAACTTATGAGAGAAAACCAATTAAAAAAGCAATATCAAATAAATTGAACTATGACCATTATCTCCATATAACCTATCTTTACTACAAAATATTGATCCAATACTCTGCCACTGATACTGAATGCACTTTCTGAAGCTATTGTAGAAATGTGAATGCATAAAACATCTCGAGCCATACCGGCTACTTCAAGAAACATGTATTGGTTACCTTTCAAAAAATGAAATATGTCTAACTTAACCTTCCTATCAATTTTTTGTTCTTCAAGATACATTTCAAGTTGTGACTTCCAAGGCATAAAAATTTCCTCATCGAATGAGTCATAATCCTAATAATGAATTTCACCATACATTGGTCAATTTAGTGAATGGAAGTTTAAATAAATGAAAATGAATAATACATGAAGAAACTGTGATTTTATAATTATTGGAAGGAAATTCATTGAGCTATCAGCTTGGGAGCTAATTGAAGGTACTGAGGACTGCCCATCGAAGGTTTGTCGGTCAACCTTTTCATAGTTTGCAAATAATGCAAATAGTTTATCCCTAACCTTCTTAGTTTCAGTAATGTAATCACCTTCATATAACTTTCTATAACACTACTCAACAAATGTGAACTTGTGCCTACGATCCAAGATAATCATTATTGCCAAGATATCACATAAATCAAATCAGTACTTCTCAAATTTTACTAACATCCTTGTTGCAATATTTTTGATGTACTCAACACCATAAGACCTTTCATGCTTAAGTGTTGCATAAGCCATAGAAACATAATGGAAGAATAGATTTGAAGTGGGGTATTTTGTGTCTGAAAAGGCATAAGTAATCTCATAAAAAAGAGCTAGGAACTTGCAAATACTCTCTAGCCTCTCTCATTCAGTATTATTCGGGCAATATTTAAAGTTAGAGCCAAGTAGTTCCAAATGTTGGAAAGCACATTTCAAGTAAATATCAAGCATGATGAATGTCGAGTTCCACCTCGTAGGAACATCTTGTCTTAATCTTTTCTTAGAGTCAAGATAGCTTTGCTTGACACATTCCATTTTTTTTCTTTCTAGCCTATGAACCTTTCACATATTTAATACTTTCTCTAATATTAACAACAAAGAGATCAACCTCCTTCAATCTCACTTACATGATAAGATTCATAACATGAGCACAACATCTTATAAGAAAAAAATCACCCTTACATAATAGCGCACCATGCAAATTTAATTAGTTTCTTAAGAATTTAATAGACATATTATTAGCCAAAGTATTGTCTAGAGTAATACTAAATATTATATTATGAATTTTCCATTTATTCAAAAAATAATGAAGCGTTTTCACAAAAAGCAATACCAAAATGTGGTAGTGGCATAAAACAAAAAAAATAATTATCTTTTTTTGCAACAATTAGTTATTATTAATGAAATGGACAGTCAAACAAATGAACCCATCATTATTAATTGATGTCTATAAGTCAGAAGTCAACGAAAATCTAATGGTACAGCTTAAAATCTCTATTTGAAGAAGGCATTTCTTTTTAGTAAATATCTTCTTGAAATGATATCCAGCAGTGTTTCTAGATACTATTTGTAGATCACGATGGAGATAATGCAACATTGAATGAAGACCAACCCATTCAACACACTAAAAAGGAAGATCATGTATGATTATGCAAGCAATGAATAACTAACGAAACTCATATATTTCAAACCTATATTCAGACATAGAGATGGACAAGGTAGCATTTGACTGTAGAAGAAGTTGCCCAATGTTACGAGTACCTCTTTTTTATAATTTTGTAAATGACGTCTTAAATTGCCAGTGCATACTTGCTGCACACTAATATATTGTCCCACGTTTTCTATATTTACATCTCTACTTTCCATCACTAGGAAGGGGAAACATCTCATAAAAACCCCAAACTATTGAACTCATCCTTCTTCTTTTCTTCGTGGTAGCCTAGTCATTTAAATCTTTTTCATCAATATTACACAATTCATCATCATCATTTTCAATGTCAAATGAAATAAGAGCATTGCCTACTTGCACATTCTCATTGAATTGAGTACTATCAACAATTGTGTTAGAATCCTCCATCTAATAAAGCTCATATGAAAACATTTATTAAAGTTAATGTAAATATGAACTAGGAAGGTACAATATACAATGATCGATGATTCTAACAATATTTAAAAAATGAGTCAATCACAAACAAATACATGGCTCCAACATTGCTATAATGCTATGACAATAACAACAATAAATAACATGTAAATAACTCCTAAAATCTAATCCATTTGAGCATGTAAATAGTTAAAAGACCAGCATATCATCATTGCTGATCATGTAAATAGGTAAACGACCATAGGTCCATAACGGCTCCAGTATGTCAGAATTGCTATCACAATAAAACATGTAAATATGTGAAATGTAAAACAAATACATGGATAAAATCTAAAGCAATCAAATTCCTAAATCTTCATAAAGTAAATAGGTATTAGGCCCCAGAGTTCAAACTGACATAACGACGGACGGCAGATGGTGAACATCAAGAAAGAGAATTGATATAAGATGTAAATCACGTAATCATATATGAATAAAAATCTTTAAAATCTTTAAAGAATAAAGGATAAATAGTGATAAATCATCTATAGGGTTTGTTAATCACGCACACAACACCTAGGGTTTCAGTTCCAGAAGATCTAAAATAAAATAAAAAAAACTTGTGAAAACTCATAATAAAGACTATAAATCTTGCCAAGCAATCATCCTATCACCACATTATCTCCAAATGTAAAAGGGTTACCAATTTTCGATATATGCCGACAATATTTGAAGCTTGCAAGGAAATATCTAACTACGATGGGAGAGAATGAGACTTGAATTCATGACATGTGATTCTTGAGAAATTGAGCCTATAACAACCACTCAATCACGAAGAACACAGATGGAAATTAGGGCAAGGGCCAAGGCATGGAGTGGAAACAGAAGAGGAAAGACGAACTCGAAAACTGAAAAACGCAAGTCGAAACGTGTGAAGTAATCAAGTAACCTAGCTCCAAACCTAGGACTTAACTTAAGCGGTTAAGCCTACGTAATATTACTTATAAAACATGTTGATTTTGGGTCAAAAATGGGTTACCAGGTTGATCCGAACATGACCGAAAACTCAAATTGGGCCAGTTATTCAAACTCAAACCCAACCCATTTGTTAACCGGGTCGACCTGAACCCAGATTTTTTCAAGCTGGCCCGGGTAGGGTTTTAAGTCATGTAAAAAATTTACACCCGTGCTTGTTCAATGGCTAATAGGCATAGTAATCATATCTTGGGAGCCTCCCACTCCAACACTCATCAATCCAGCAATCAGTCTATGAATCATGGATGCCAAATATCTATCTTTTTTTATCATGGGGGCAAAACACTATTGGAGAAGAAACTTCAGGACCTTCTCTAAAAAAAACATACCCAAAAGATGGAAGAATCTCAAAATGAGATCCTTTAACTTCTATGAGAGACTCGACAATCAAAGCTAGCAAAATAAGAGGAGATTCTTCTCCCTTGAGATCTACCACTGGTTGAAAGTGTTCAACCCAACATTTTCTTATAGAGATTCCTCTAATTCGCCAAAGAGGCATCTACAATCATACCAAGACAATGAACTTGCTGACACAGTAATTTTTACCCATCCTTCGCATATAGGTCGGTAACCTCTCATTCGTCTGGACATCCTTGAAGACTTAGTCTGACCGCATATTGCTGAGCTCCCTCACAATGCTCTACGTCATGAACTACGATAATTAGTTCGAGAAGAATTACCATTGGAGGTAGAAGACAATCTCTTCATCAATGAGACTTCCAGGAGTCATCACCCCTTACTGAAGTCATTCTTTAACACCCCATTCCAGTGGGATTTAAACTACGCAGCACTGATTCCTATGACGAGACATTCCACCCTTATGAATATATCTATAACTATAAAACCATTATGCATATTTAGAAGCCTCCAACGTGCTTCTCTACTAGGTTTTTCCTGCCACCCTCAAAGGATAAGCTCGAACATGATTCTATTCACTTCTAGTAAGAATTATCCCCACATTTATAAAATTGACCAAAGTGTTCATAAAATAATTTGTCGCCAATTGAAGAATTACTAATGATTCTTCTCACCTCTCTGGGATTCGTCAGAGTGAAGGAGAATCACTTAAAGAATATTTTTAATAATTAGTTACTGATTCTTTATAAATTTCAGGAGTGGATCCTAAATTACTGAGAAGAGTTTTCCTTAGAGGCCTCTGCCTTGGTTCCTTTTACTCAACGCTTATAGGAGACATGGTTCCCTCGTCTGCTGACCTAATCCATCATGTGGAGGTACAAATATCTATAGATGAAGCAATAAATGCTCATAAAAAGTAATTTGAGCAAATAAATGGAAAGCATAAAAGTGCACCTAGGATGGATAACTTGTTCTCGCAGCAAAAAAATAAGGGAAGAATAATTGCCTTTTAGACCCCCGTTGTCATGACATGAACCTTGACAAGAGAGGAGTATACACCACTCAACGTATCTCGAGTCAATATACTAATGACCATTCAAGAAGAAGAAAATGTTAAGTGGCCTAATCCTTTGAAGTCGAATATAGGAAACTAGGATCAATACTGTCATTTTCACCGTAGTCATGGCTATACTACCGAAGCCTATAAGCAGCTCAAGGATAAAATTAAAAAGACTTATTCAACAAGGCTATCTTCAATGATTTATTCAAAATTCACTCCCAATTTACCATTGATCTTCATCCTGTTTACTAGCCATGCCAGTCTCAAAAAATTATAAATAGACCCCTCATTTTTTATGACAAAAAAAGAAAGACAAAGAAGAGAGTTTTCTTACCACCAGACTCCCCCTCGACCATCACTGGACTTCCACCCCGGTTGCCTACTGACGTCGGACTTCTTCCCGACTGTCGACTGATGCCCGACCGTCAATTGAAGCCAGCTTTTTGCCTGACCACCCAACATCGTCGAATTTCCTATCTCTGTTCGTAGATTGATTTCAACCCGATGGTTGATTATTGTAATCTGATCATCCTGAATTTCAGGGACGAGTCAGTTACTTGTAATCTAATTAAATACTAGTGGAATTATTTCAACTGAGCATGGCCCCGTGGGTTTTTCATCTTCCAGAGGTTTCCACATACAAATTATGGTGTTCCTTTTTTTCTTTTGTTTCTATGTTGGATATTCGAACAATGCTAAGATGAAAATTTCTGACTCTATCGCCTCGTATATTCAAGCCCGCAACAAGGAAAAAAAAAACATAAATAAAAAAGTATGAAATATAAACATAAAATATTTAAGAAAATATAAAAATATTCATATTTTTTGAAGTAAATATTTTAGTCAAATGTTTTTTTAAATATATATTAAAAAAACTTAATTACTATTTTGTTGTGATAGGGTGCGAGTAGTTGGGCTTGTTGCATGGGTGACCACTATTGGAAACTCATAATTTTGCCCTCATTTTATGTATACTCAATTTTTAAAATAACTAATTAAAATTAATAAAATTAAAATAATTAAATTTTCATAAAATTAATAAGTATACATAAATTTATGTAAATTTATTTGTGCATATTTTAATTAAATTTATATTAAAAAATTTGACATCTTTAAATATATTTTATATTATTTAAATTTATGATTAGATAATTTAATTTTTTTTCATTTTATTTAAAATTGAATATAAACTAAATTTTATTTAATTAATTATTCCCACATTTATATATTTAATTTAATTTTAGTTTATATATGAATTTAAATTAAATAAAAATAAAATTTAATTCAAATATCCAAGTATAAATTTGATTAATATAAAATTTTATTAAAAATTATAATAAAAAAATCTATGTATAATTATTTAATTTGTATAAATCTAATTATTTTAACTAAATTTATTTGTATTTAATTTTTTTATTAAATTAAATTATTTCTTTAAAAATTTTTAACTAATACAATTTTTTTTTTCTCTTATACAAACAAATGCTTATAAAGCATTAGATGTTCATTATTAAAAGATTATAAAAAAAATTAGCATTTAAATTTAATTTCTACTTATTTTAGTTTACATATTAATTAAAAAAATACAAGAAAAATTTAATTAAATTAACTAAGAGAAAATTAATTAACATAAAATTTATTTATAACTAAAAATAAGATTTAAATATAATTATTACATTTATATAAGTTTGATTATTTTTTAAATTGAATTTATTTCTAATCAAAATTGTAATATATACAAAATTAATTAATGAATGATCGGATTGACTGGCCCAACTACTCAACACTACCACAACAGAAGAATTGGTAAGTGTTTTTTTATACAATTAAGAAATATTTGGCAAAAATATTTACTTAACAAAATACAAAATATATATTTTTTCATTTTCTTAGGAAAATGCAATTTTTACATTTTTGTTTTGGGTGTAATTGGGGCCAAAGCCCATCTATTAAATAACAAAAAGATTACATGTGATAAAGGAGCAATATAAGATCAAAGACTCATGCATAAGCGACAACAAAAACTTATGCATGAACAAGGTATAAAAAACCCCAACTATACCTCCCTATAAGCCCAAAGATACATGTAATATATGCTTTGCAAATAACCAAAATAACAAAATAAACAAAGCAGTAAAGATGCGCCAAAAAACAGCACAGAAGCGACCAATTGCAGCAGCCAAATTCTCAGATGTCTCCACAGGTTTAGAACTCCATCTCCACCGTAAGAAGAATCCCAGATAACCTGAAAAACAGTGCAATATTTCCAAGCAAAACTTGCTCCACAATATTTTAACCAGGACTCAGAATATACATAAGAGGGCAAACCCCCTGGTTGCCCGAAGGCCATCCAAGGAGGGAGAGATTTTCTATTTTCAGTGTGGAGCATCATCATTGTCCTGGTTAAAGTCCATAAAATCCAGTTAACAGCATCCAGGAACCGTATTAAACAGTGAGAGAACCAGTGATACAAAAGACCAGATATCACCACAGTAATCCTCCAGTATTGAGCTTCGACCCAAAATGCCCAGATCTGCCAAAAAAATTCCCAGGCAGCAGAAAATCCTCCCAGCAAAGGCCACCAAAATTCACGATATATAATCATTACAAATTTTCCAGCAATTGCCACGAATTCTTCCAGCTCATGACTTTATCAAAAATGTTCCTCTTAATCGAAAGCAGCAAAGTGGTATGACAAAGAGCAGAATTCCCAAATCTACGGGAGTTCCTCTCTTTCCAAATATGGTATAGAGCACAAGAAATCACAACTTTATAAAAGTTTTTAAATCTGCTTTGCCTTTAAATTCCAAGTGCAGCCAATCCAAAATCTGCATAAGATTAGGCCTTAAAAGGAAACTATTAAGACCCGGGATAAGCTTTGAGATGATAGCAAAGGTGTAGTGGCATTCAAAGAACAAGTGTTTGACAGTTTCATTGTGCAAAAGGCAAAGACTGCACAATTCCGACACTACTATATTTCTAATTTTAAGAGCATCTGCAGTTTTCAAACCTCCATTAACCGCAAGCCACATAAAAACTGCATGTTTAATGATGTATTTTTTAGGCCAAATCAGCTTATACCAATCACAGTTGGGGGTGTTAGAATAGAACTCATCAATGAAGTTATTAAACTTAACATTGGCATTTTTTTTTCCACAGCAAACATTGCCCTTGATCAGCAGCAATAGAAAATTTTTCACATATATCCCTCACATTACTGGGAAAGTTCACAGGGAACACCTAGCTAGAAGTCGAAGTGAGCTCATTTAAAAGCAGGTCCGAGATAATATTGTAACAATTGTTCCCTAATATTTCAGAAACAGAGAGAGAATTACACCAGTGATCCCACCTCAGAGAAATAGAAGCAGATTGGGTTATCTTAAAATTACAACAAGATTTAATAGCAGAAGCAGTATTGCAAATAGACTGCCAGAGTTTAGAAGCCAAAGCATTAGGAGGTTTCCAAGGAGACCTGTACCTATGGACCAACCATTTAGATAAAGGAGAGGCAGTGTTGTACATCATGAAAATAATGGAGCAGTTGTAAGAAAATTGAAGCGCAGGGATGGAAGGAATACCCAATCCACCTTTAAATTTGGGTATGCAAATTTTATCCCAAGAGACCATGTGGAGCTTCCTAGTAGTTTGAGACTCGCCAAAAAAGAGGAATCTAGAACTGGATATGTTAACAAACTTATTAACAGATTTTGGTAAAATTGAACCCCTAATCCAGTAAGTGATTGTGTTTTGTATAGTAAACTTTATGTATTGAAGTTTGCCAGCTAGAGACAAAAGATTTGCCTTCCACCCGTTCATTTTCTTATTAACACTGTCCATAAGAGGTAAGAAATCTTCCACTTTCAGCCTATGGAAGGACAGAGGAACTCCAAGATAAGTAAGTTTATCAACTCTGTTGTGTATAGAGAGGGCTTGGCAAATGACCAAAGGGTTCTTAATATGTTTAGGAAACATAATAGCACTCTTTTCATAGTTAATGCAAAGACCAGAAGCATTAGCAAAGTCTCCAATAAGATCAGACAAAATATTGCAATTCTCTATAGTGGCTTCTCCAAAAATCAACACATCATCAGCATAAAGTAAATGTGTAATAGAGTACCCCTCAAAAGAAATACCTTTGAAACCCCTATCCACAAGGAGATTAGAAAAGACATCCATCACAAGGTAAAACAAATAGGGACTAAGAGGACAGCCTTGCCTAAGCCCAGCAGAAGAGGAGAAGAAACCCTCAAGTGCACCATTTAGCACTACAGAAAAATTAACATTAGTGATGGAAGCTTGATCCAGTTTACAAAGAGATTGGGAAAGCCTTTTTGGGAAAGTCTAGCAAGCAAGAAATCCCTAGAAACTGTGTCAAAAGCTTTTTTTGATATCTAATTTTGCACAAAAGTAATTGCCTCTTTTGTTCTTGCCAGCATAAGCCAAGATATCACTAGCAAGTAGGATATTATCAGTAGAAACCCTAGATTTAATAAAACCTGCCTGGGTGTCCATAACAATCAACTTCATAACTGGTTTAATTCTTTCTGCAATCACCTTAGTAATGATTTTGTAAATAGTATTACATAAAGCAATAGGCCTATGATCAGAGATAGTAGTGGCATTCTTAGATTTAGGGACGATGACAAGAGCAGTTGCCTTAATCCCATTAGGCATGTAGCACTTATGGAAGAATGATCTAATGGCCTTGCAAATAGTAGGCCCAATAATATGCCAAGCAGTTTTATAGAAATGAAAGTTAAACCCATCAGGACCAGGTGCAGAGTTAGAAGATCCCTTGAAAACTGCCTTTTTAATTTCATCATCTAACACAGGTAAAATGCAAGAGGTAGCGAAAAATTCAGGAATCCAATTCCCAATAGGCAGAGCATCCGGCCGCAAGGAAATAGTATTGGGAGGGTTAAATAAATTTTGAAAATATTTCAGAATAGTGTTGATAACCTCAGATCTATCAGAGAAGGGGTTGGAAGAAAGAAGATTCACCAAAGACTTGTTACCACCCCTCCTAGTTCTTATTTTAGCAAAGAGGAACTTTAAATCGTCCTCCCCTTTCTTCAACCAATTCACCTTGGCCCGTTGAACAATCCATGAGGAGTACATGGAATTGAAATTTGCAATCTCAGAATTTACCTCCTTATAAGACAAGTTTAGGTCCAAGTTGCTATGATCTTGTTGTAGCAAACCCAGCAATTCTTTTTGCTTACCCAACAAACCGTCCAGGTGCTTCTTAATACCATTAGAAGAGTACCAAGCTTCCTTTTTAATGCAACCTTTAAGCATCCTCAAAGAATTACAAAGATGAGATAAAGGATTATCCATACAGGGTTTAGAGAAAATCTCTAAAAGATGAATCCAATACATTTCCAAATTAGTCCAGTAATTTTTGAAAAGAAACCTGTGTTGCACCTTAGTAGTCAATCCGGAATGTAAAATGATAGGGCAGTGATCAGAGCATGAAGGATTTTGGACAGAACAGTACGAGTCAGCAAAAGATTCCAACCACAGGTCATTAACAAGAACACGATCAAGTTTGATGTGAATCGGATTGTTAGTTTGTTGATTAAACCATGAATACTTGAGCCCAACCGAACTAAGATCCTTCAAGCCAATTTGAAAAATCATACTGTTAAAGTCAGAGAGGGAAGACATGTTGTTAGGGGAACCACCCAGTTTATCAGAAGCATATCTACAACAATTGTAATCACCGATTAGAGCCCAAGGGAGATGAATGGAGGAAGAAGACTGTGTGATAGCATCCCAAAGCTCCCTACGATCATTCAAATTATTTGAAGCATAGATAGCAGAGAGTTGAAGAATAGGTTGATTAGCAACCAAAATGATCCCTGAAATGAACTGAGAAGAAATCTACGTAGGCTTAAAGCAAATTTTAGAAGCATTCCATTTGATCCAAATACGATCCGAAGAAGAGAGAGAAAAATTATGACAGCTAGCTTCATTAGGAAAAAGAGAATGCGAGGACTCAAAAAATGGGTCCTGAAGAGAAAGAACATTGATACGATTCTCCAAAATACAAACCAGATCTAGCTTAAAAGATCGTATTAAACGCTTACAAGCAAAAACCTTATCAGGATGATTGAGGCCCCTGATATTCCACACCGCCATGGGTGGAAAAGACATTAATGTTTCTTGTTGGGAGGGGTTTTTTTGACCTGCTTCCCCTAGCAATTTTTTTACTCGTACCTGTGCCAGAAACAAGTTTAATCTTCCCCTGATTTTTAGAGAAATCATTAAGAACCTTATCTTCCTTGTCCTCCCTTTCTTCAACCTCATCCTCTTGATGGCTTTGATCCTCCTCCACAATAGTTAAAGCATCAAAACTATTAGGAGAATTAATACCTTTCGGGATTACAGGAGATATAGTCTTCTGAGAAGTGGAAGTGAAAGAGGTAGCTTCGTTAGGAGAGTTTAGATTAGGGATTCCCGAATTTAATTCCTTCCCAGAAGCATGAGAGGAATTGCCAGCGACCGGACTAGATGATTTACGAGGAGATTTGTTGAGAACAGGTGAGTGTGGTTGATAATGGAGAGGTTGACCTATCCCATTAGTGATAATCTCAGCAGGTTTTGAAGATAAAGAAGTAATTTTTGGCACCAAAAAATCCGCATTTTCAACAATTTCCTCTTGGAGAGTAACCAACGGCTTGGATTTAGCACGAAATCTAGGCTGTCTACTAGAGCTCCTACCTCTAATATTCTCCATATTCTTATGATTGGCATTCTCTTCAGCGTGTGGTTTAGAAGGATAAGAAGGAGAAAAATGCATTAAGGACTTACAGTGTTCACAAGGAAATTGACGCCATTCATACTGCACCTTTAATGTTACCTCGTCTCCATCCAGAGAAACACGAATCACCTCCGGATATGTCGCTTGATTATCAACCAGCACGCATACCCTAGCATAAGTAAGCCTAGTCTTCAGCTCAGTGAGCTTGTCCGCAGCAACAGGGATGCCTATCTTACTTGCAATACGAGAAATCCCCTCCGAGTTCCAACATGCAAGGGGTAAGTCATGGATTTTTACCCAAATCGGCACAGACGAGAAGTCTTCTCTCTTAGGAACAAATTTCGGATGCCACTTTTGAAATAAAAAAGGCTTCCCAAGTAAAAACCACACGCCTTTAGACCAGACAAGATCATAGTCTTCCCGGCAGGAGAATCTGAAGAGGAAGAAACCGTCATTAAGGGAAAGGAGCTGGACGGAACCAATCAAAGTCCAAGTCTTCTTAATAGCTCCCGACAGAGCTTCATAAAAGGGTCTTCGCCCTATGGAGTAACCCACTAAGCAAAGCCCCCAATCTTGACCACCTTTGTTCAGGGTATCACCAGTAAAAGGAATGACTTCCGGCTCAGAAGGATGATGGGAAAAAGTGAAGGAGTTCGGAGCAGTGACATCCGGAGCAAAGACATGGCTCCAAATTTTGGGAGAAGGGCGAACAGCACCACCTAATTTCTGAGAAAGAGGTGGGAAATCAGAAGGGGAAGACGAATAGCCCATGAAGGGGAGAAGGAAAATAGACCCCTCCGGCCTCGCCGAAGGAGGAGCAGAAAAAGAAGGAAATCAGGAGGTGACGGCGGTAGAGCAGCCAACCCAAAACCCTAAGTCTTTTTTTTTTTTTTTTTTTTTTTTTTTTTTTTTTTGCAATTTTTACATTTTATTAATAAAAAAGAACATGCAAAATATTTTTGCATTTTTTTTAATAATAAAATATTTTTATTTTTTTGCTCCTTTTTAAAATATTCTCCTATTTATATTTTGTTTCTTATAAAATTTTAATTATACTCATTTGTAAAATTTGTCCTATAATATTGTCTTAAAGGGCTCATTAACCCTAATGTCTAATGGAATGTTACATATTTTCTCTATATTTTGAGGCATCCTACTATTAACAATCTATAAATACATTACTAGTTGGCTTGAAATTCAAGATAACTAAGTCTCTAAGGATTGGAGTGCCATTGTCAGACTACCATCACCTAACTAAGTTCATCAGACTATCGTCAAACGACTATGGTCCTTAGACCACCACACTGACTATGGTGCTTTAAACATTTGTTGCCCACCTATAATATTCCTCGGACCACCATCGTCGATTTACCACGGTCATTTTGATCTTTATTGTTCACCGATTAGATTTCTCATACCTTCATTATCCATTGATTGCGCTATCAAACCATGTTGCCTGATTATGATCCTTGAACCACTATTGTCCGAATACAATCCTTCCAACCTCTGTTGCCTATCAACTATAATCCTCTAACCTCCATTGTTAATTGACTACAATCCTCTTACCACCAGCTCCCAACTACGATTGTTCGACCACAATCTTCCATTGATTACAATACTCCAATCACCATCGCCTGACTACGATCATCAGACTTCAATTACTTGACTATGGATTTTTGAACCTCGTTGCTCAATTACAATTCTTCCAACCTCCATCACTTACCCATTCTAGTCCTCTAACCTCCGTCACCCACTAAATATGATACTATGATCACCATCACCACACAACGACTCTCCAATATCTATCACTTAACTATGGTCCTCTGACTATTATTTCTCGACTACATTTCTCTGACCACCATTCTTGGACTATCATCTCCAGACTAAGGTTTTTCAACCTCAATCTCCCGATGATGGTCCATTTGACCTCCATCGCCCATTGACTAAAGTTCTCCACCCTTTTGTCACTCAACAAGTACGATCCTCCAACCTCCATTATAAAACTATAATCCTTTGACCTCTATTAACCCTTCAATGATCATCTGATCACCATCATCCGATTATGATACTTTAACCTTCATTGCCCAACAATATTCACCCAACCTTCTTCACTCGATTACAATGCTCCAACCTAAAATATTTTGATCAATATCACATGGCCACTCCAATGCCCACTAAGTACATCACTTATCATTGCTAATAATGTCAACACACATCGCAAGTTATAAGATAGATGCACACCAGTGACATTAACTGACTCTTTATTACAAAATTAGGATTTATATTGGATTTACTCTTCACAATGTATCAATGTCATCCCTCTTGAGGAAGGGCATCATTTGTAATAAATGATAAATAATAGTATAATCATTTTTAATTGAGTAAGACCGCATGTTTTTTTTTCTTTTCTTTTCTTTGGTTATCCACATAAAAATTTTAGTATATCTTATAATTTTGCACCCCTTATATATGTATGTGTTGAATATTTGTGTTAAGCTATGACGTTAAACTTTCTACATCTTTTTACCACCGTAGATGTTTTGTCATGCAATAATATTAAAAAAATATTTATATTTAAGTAATTTTTTTTGCAAGATAATAAAAATTATGAGGTGTACATGTGTACAATTATATGACTTATTTCATGTATTATACACGTGTAAATATTCTATTTTGCAAAGGTATTAAAATATAGTGTTGAATATTGGTGTATATGATTTTTGAGAAATATTTTTTTTAGACGTACACACATGTTCTTTTGAAAAAATAATTAAAATCTAATATGATACAAATGTGCATTAGTCATATAAAAGATTCACTTCACTTGTCAATTGTCACACACATACATTCACATGTATGTTAGAATGTACTAACTACTAGAATAAACCATATACTTTCACATAAACATCATACTCTACTTATAAATGAATAACATAATGTACTTATCAACAAAATAACTTTGAGAAAATCATAATTCATAAAGACTTTGGCTTCGTTTGGGGTGGCTTTTTTATTGCTTTCTGAAACGGAGTTTTAGTACAAAAATAAAAAAATTTGTACTAAAACTCCATTTTAGAAAACAGTAAAAAAGCCGTCCCAAACAAAGCCTTTGTTTGTGATGGCTTTCTTACCGCTTCTTAAAGCAGATTTCTATTAAAAAATTAAAATTTATATACTAAAAGCTGTTTTAAATAGCGATAAGATAGCCGTCCCAAATAAAACCAACATATAATTTAACACAATATTGTGCATAGCTCACATTCTGGAACATCAAGTATTGTCAAATATTATTTCAAGTGGGAAAAAAAAAACATTTTGGCTGTTATGATGTAATACTACATTTGTTTTTTTTTTTTTTTTTTTTTTTTTTTTTTTCTATATGGAGAAGTTTGGCATCAAAACATTACAGGGTTATCAAAAATTAATTAGGAATCATGAATAGGTTTTAGTAACAGACCATGAATGAAATCTTCAGCACGAAGTATGATAACAGACTCATTCATGAACTTTTATTTGGTCTAGACACCTGATGTAGCTCTACATCCGGACGTCAATAATATGTCGCTATGTGCTTTTACTCTTTATCGCGTGGCCCGACGACCCCGACCCGGTATTGCTATGTATTGAATGATTTGTGCAAACCAGGGTATTGCTAGGTATTGCTCGGTATTGGTCGGCAATAACAAGAAATACCGCTCTCTCAAGTCCAATACCTAGCAATACCGAGCAATACCCCGGTGTTGCTAGGTATTGCTCGATATTGCTAGGTATTGCTCGGTATTGGTCTTAACAGAGCGGTATTTCTCGTTATTGTCAAGCAATACCTAGCAATACACGAACATAGCAATACCGGGTTTCGTTCCGGGTCGGGTCGTCGGGCCGCGCGGTAAAAAGTAAGAGCACGTGGCAACATATTATTGGCGTCCGGATGTAGAGCTATGTCAGGTGTCCTGACCTAATAATTGTTCCTCATTCATACTGTTTCCATGTACGTATACTTTGTGGGAACATAAAGAGTATCTATAACAATCAAAAACTACAAATTGATGACACAGATCAATGATTCTATTTGGTGGGAGATTGCTGCAAGAATATGTTGATTAAGGCTTTGTTTGGAGCGGCTTTTTTACTATTTCTTAAAGCAATTTTTTAGTACATAATTTTTATACTTAAAAACTGCTTTAAGAAGCAGTAAGAAAGCCATCCCAAACGAAGCCTAAGATTTCATTTAGAGCAGTTTTCTTTCTACCTTCTAAAACAGCTTTTTAGTTAAAAAAAGAGCATATTTCATAATTGAATTTATAATTATATTTTAGAAGATAAACAAGCAAACTGAAAATTAAAACCTATTCCAATACAGTCTAATAATGTTAGAAAAACAATATGAATATTGAGCTCAATTAAAAAAACAACAAGAAAATATCTCTACAGAAAAATCTCCCAGCATTATTTATGGAATAAAATCAAATTGAATAGGTAAAGGAGAATAAATTGATAGCAAACAGGAAGAATCAACAAAAACAATTTTTGAGGGTAAAAGTGATCTTGAATGAAATCTGATTCTAGTAAATTATCTGATGTGATACCCTACATGCTAAATCCAAAATTGAACATAATGAATATGACAATATTTTCTCTCAAAACCAAGATGTAAGCAGCTAGTGGCATGCTTTAATAACTAAGGCTCATTTAGCTTTCAAATTGAAGATTTTCTATCAAAACAAGAACCACACCGTTTGCATTAACTGAACTGCAACCAGAACCAGTTATTTTGGAATAATAGTTGTAGATAACTTCTATATGAACTTATATAAATCTGTTCAGTAGCACAAACAAGAAAAAGTCAGAGAGAATTAAGCAAACGCAGACATTCAATTTTTTGCAATCAAATATAGTTGACATTTACAATAATAACCCAAATGCAATTTTTAACTGATATGGTTGGATCCAAATCTATCATAAGTAACAGCAAACCTTAACATCAATCATGGTTCGAGCCTAAAGAGAAGAAAAATCTGTAAAGAGAAGCTCTGATATTTTAATTACACAGCAACTATAGGACAGATGTGATATGAGCATATGTTGAGTACATCTTTTGAAACCTTATTTATAAATTTAGGTACAAGTTTAAGGCCATGTAAATGAGACTAATGTTAAGAAATACAAAAAAAAAAAAAAAAGAAAGAAATGTTTGATAAAGCTTGCTAGGAAGTCAAAATCTGATGGGCTAACAACTATGTACTTGTCGAGCAAGTTCTGCTAAATTCTGTGTCATGTTACAGCCTACTTAATTCTATAGAGTATGTTAAAAGCCAAGTATGGAGGCAATGTTTACTTCCAAACAATGGCTTGTTTGTGCTTGGACATGAAAACTAGAGAGAAAAGAAGTTAGGAAGATTATTCTGAATGAAAGATCTTGATTTAGTGTTGCATTTGCAAAAACAATAATAAGGCCATTTGTTCAAGTTTTCAGTATGGTGGATATAAATAAAAAAGTTAGCCATGGGATTCATTTAAAATAAAATTAATGAGGCTAAGAAGTTGGTAACCCATAAATTAAGGGGTTGTTTGGTTGTAAGAAAAATAAAGTGAATGCAGGGATTTTGAAAAATTTGGTGTTTAGTTGGATGAAAAGAAATGCAAAAACAAGTACAATAAATGTATTGTAAAACAATTTAGCTCATTTTTGAGAAAAAATGATTATTGCCTCATTTTGAGCAAGAAACATTTACACATCAAGCAAGCTCAGCCACAACTAGCCAACCGCCACCGCTCGCTGTCGGACACCACCCACCTCCGGCCACTACCCGCCACAATAGCCATCGTCCGCCACCACCGCCAACCTCCACCACAACCGCCACCCTCCGGCCACTGCCGTTGCCACACACTGGTCGCCACCATCTTTAAATTTTATACTATATTCATTTGACTTCAAACCAAACAAAAAAAAATCATTCACCTGAATGTACTTTACACTCATCCAAACAACTCCAAAGTATTCCTTTTACAGTGAAATTTTTTTATATTACATTCCTTTTACACGCATTCTTTTTTTAGCCAACCAAACAGCCCCTAAGAGAATATGAATCTAGCTATGATGAGACTTGAAATCATTAATGAGAAGTAGAAGCTTTAGCCCCATTGGCATTTGCATATTGTTAGATATTACGTTAATTCTCAATTCCAATATCCTGAGAATAAATTGATCAAGCCTAAGCTACATCAATGTATCCATAGGTTGATTATTGAATCAACTGAAAGGGTGAAATGCTGATATGCACCTTATACCATTCAAGAACCAAAAATGTTTTATTGAACTATTAAAAGCCAAAGATACAATTACAAAATATTCTTCAGATAATTTTTAATATTTAATGATTTAAACAAGCAAGGAATCTCACAATTTTAACTACACTTTTTCTTTCAGATTTAGTTTAATGGTGGATCCAATTTGGTGTGACGCTCTAGAGCTAAAGCAATTAACTATTAAGGTATTGGAATTTACATGTTTGTCACCTGAATATGAACAAAACTAAAGTACATATAATCAAGTTCACACAAAAAAGGGAAATCAACCAACTTCTTTAAAGACGAACTCCTTGACATACATCATGTACAACAAGAGATTGAAAGATAAAAAGTTGAAGAAAAATGATTTAAGGATGATGAAGTCCCCTTACTTTGTGATGATATGCTTTATATATATATATATATAATTTGTGGATAATGATAACTAAGTCACACTATCTAATTTTCAAGAAGATCTTAATTTTGATTTTTTTTATGAAGGCATAAAGAAGATAAATATATTTAATGCAAACTAATAAGAAAGAAAAAAAAAAAGATACCAGTAAAAAATTATGTACTTAATGTTGTTTTAATTTTTAAGTAATATTCTTAATTTTCTATTGATTATTACTAATTAGGGAAGAGGAAGATTGGAAGAACTTGGATAATACTGAAGATGAGGGAGGGAAGAAAACTACTTATTACGATAATGACTTTATTAAAGACCATTTGAGTGATGAAATTGTTAAGGACTTCCTGATTACTTGCTACATTTTTAGTTAAATGGACAATAGGAGTTGAAGAGATAGCTTATTAAGCCAAAATTAATTTTTCTTGTTATATTTTGAATTGTTGTGTTATAATCTTTAGTTCTTACTTTGACATATTATGTTACTTTGTTGTTTACATTATATTTCTGCTTAGCGCAATTTGCTATTTGATATATGTGCAATTTTTTACTTCTTACAATGTTAGGTAAATATATTATTTTTAATATATTAATAGGTTAGGTTGCTAATATATTACTTCTTACCAGCTCTTTGACTTTTAGCATTTTTTTTAATTGTAAGGCTTATGCCTCAAAATGTGTTTAAGCATACGACTCAACGCACAAATGAAAAATGCCTCTATGTCCAATTGCATTTTAGACTTTGATACCAACTAGATTAACTTGACTCAAGTAAATATTAGTGTACATTAATTCCTTAATTTTTCGCTCTCTTTTTCAGAAACCAAAATAAAAAAGAGAATAAATCTCTAAAATTTAACTCAACCTTACTGAGCCGACCATCCGAATGTGATTGATTTCATGGACTTAATTATTCCTATCATACATTCAACATCGAGAGATTTCGTATAAATATTTACCCTATGGAATCATTTCAAAGTTTTTCAGCTTTTATTTTTCTTCCATCAGCTAAACTATAGCTACTAGTTCCTGTCGAGATGAAGAAATTTGACATCTCTAATCTAAAAATGGTCACTATATGAAGAAAGTGAAGTTGTTACAGCATATTGATTTCATGGACCTGATTCTTCCTGTCAAACATGTCAACATCAAGGAAATGTGTATAAATATTTGCTCCGAGGAATCATTTCAAGGTTCTTCAGCTTTTATTCTTGTTCAACCTTCCAAACTATAATTACTTGTTCCTTGTCAAGATGAAGAAAATATGAAAACATAGCTAATCTCAATATGTATAAAATTAAGAATACATGGAAGTGACGTTGTTATTTGTAAGTTGACTATGAAGAGTGAAGATAGAGCCAATTGATGTGACAAATTGCAGATTAGGGTACTTTAATTGATCCTGTGGCTTCTACAAGTCTTCTGACATAAGAATATTGTCGGGGAAAATTTGTTGAGAATGTGCTATGAGGCGCGCCAAGAATATTTCTTTAGAGAATTTTGCTACTATGCTAGCTGAATAAGCTAAGATGCCAACTATTGGATTTAAAGATATTGCCATAAATTTTACACTGGGAGAGTTTAGGGCACCAAAGAGGTTAAAACTGATGCCCCTCTTAAAGAGATAACATGTGCCCATCAGTATACTCATAATTTGTCATAGTTCTTTGAGTTGAACGCAGGCCTTAATGACTTCAAGATGGGAGCATTACTTAAAATTACGCAATATGAGGCTCGCCTCAGCGTAATTACAGTGAAAAATGCATCTAGGAAAATGCCTCGAGCTTTTTTTATGAGGCGTGCACCTCAGTTTGGCTGAGATGCGCCTTGATGCGCTCCTCGCCTCTTGCTAGCGTGAGGCGTACACCTCACGTTCTTTATATATTTTCCTATTAAAACATATTTAAATCCTAAACTAAAATCCTGAACAAATAACGTCTTCATGCACCCTTGAGCCGCAACAGCTTCCTCTTGATTGCCTCGACCTCCAGCCCATCGCCTCCGCCGCAACCACCAATGTTGTAGCCGTCGTTCGGGGATCATTTAGAAGCTATATGCCACCACCACCTTCTCTAAAAATTTTAAAGTATTACTCTCATCTTTGTGTTGATGACAAATATTTATGAAAGAGTAGGATGATAAAAATAAATAAAGAAATATATTATGAGGCATTAGACTCTACAGGATTAGGCAAGAGAGAGACAAAGTTGTTATGATGATGGCTCAAATAAAGACCCCCTCAGTAATGACAATATAAACGATTTCTGAGTTGTTGCCAACTATTTCAGCTTTTTATAAGAATTAAATGTAGATAAGTAAGAAACTGAGAAATAAATAATTTAGAGTTGAATTTGATATTATATTTTATGCAATTCTTATATTTTATGTTATTTTACTCAAAATTTAAAATTGAGTAATCGGGTATTGAGGCGTTTTTCGTTCATGAGGCAAGGCTTACGCCTCAAGGCGTTTTGAGACGTAAGCCTCAAAATAAAAAAATTGCGTAAACATAAAATGATAAATTTTGTATTAATATATAAAACATAAAAAATGCACAAGATATGAAGTGAAATCAAAATATCCCAATAATAAGACAACATGAAATATAGTTCAACTTAAACTCCATCTTTCCCAAATCACAGTATTCTTTTCATTAACATATAACTCCAAAAATAAATAGCAATGACATATCACTTAAGAACTCACAAGTCATTAGCACTGTCATCACTAAGGGGTTCTTCATTTGAATCATCATTATGATGACCTGCTCTCTCCCCTTCCTCCTCTCCTATAGAGTCCAATGTCTCCCAATCAGGTCATTCTTCCTCAATATCAGTTATCTTCCTCTTCCCTAAATATTTTTGAATAATCTCAAAATAAATAATAGTGTAATACATTAATAAAAGTCTAAGAAAATTATATTATTTATATATCTTTTTTATTTGTTATTTATATACATATAATGATCCATAGGCCCTCTAGCACCCCTAGATGAAATAGGCTTCATCGTAGAAGATAAATCCCTAACGTTGCGCTCACTCCCGTAATAAGAGCTAACAACTCTGTCCTCAAATTGCTTTTGTGCAAGATGTTTTAACGAGGTAGACTTATTCATGTATGACTTTATCTCCTCCCTTACAATATCAGGAACTTTGGAGCATGGAGCAACAATTTTGTGAGAGCCTAAAAGGTGATCCTTCGTCCTAGTCACACCACCCTTCACAGCTTTATCACAGTAATTGTATTTTAGATAGATATATATTTTATCATTTCCCCCTACATCCACCTGAGTGCTATGTTTCCATGCTAGATATTTTCTATGACCTGATGTAGCTTTATCCTTACTTATGACATTCCTTTTATGAAAAGAATATATTAGTGCAATATATCGAATCTCTAAACATAATGCTTCACTTATTCTACATTAAGAAAACTTATACAAAGCATGCACTCATGAAGAAGCAAACTAACACTAACAATTATTACTAAAGATGATGAATAGAACAATATGCCGGTCTGCTGGGGGTCCATGGGGGCGCTGCCCCCTGGCGGGGTTCGACCTGAACAAATTTTTATCGTAAGAGTGAAAACGCAGTGAAATCGCAGCAAAGTGCAGTGAAAGCGCAGCAAAAGCACAGTGAAAGCGCAGTAAAAGCGCAGAAAAAGCGCAACAAAAACACAGTGACATTGGCAGACATACCAATTGTGGAATCTTACTCAGCAGAATATGGAGGTCCTTATTGCAAAACGAACTGATCTTGTATTACAAAATAAGGTGATGGATGGAACCACGAAGAAGAAGAGCTTTCAGCGGTTGGTTGAAGGAGACTTCAGCCCAACTTGCGTTAGAAGATAACTCCAAGCAATAGGCGAAGAGCAACTCACGGTGGAAAGAAGCCGACACTGAACGAAGAGGGAAAAAGGTTGCTCGAAGAAGGGAAAACCTATTTTCGGGAAATGAAGGTAGACCGCGTGAGGGTTGGGGGGTCCGAACCAAACAAATATATATTATGTTAGCTTTTTTTTTTTTTAATTTTTAGAGGCAGATGCCTCTAAACCTTGAGGCGAGGCGCGCCTCAGTAAACTTGAGGCGTACGCCAAAAATCCTGAACTCATTGCGTGGGCTTTGAGGCTTAAAGGGGCGAAATTGCGCTGAGGCGCGCCTCTTATTGCGCAATTTTAAACCATGATTTTACTCTTACAATATTTGGATTTCAATTTTATTTCATGCAATTTATAACTTTCCACTTTCAGTCTCATGTGATTTTTTATTTAATATGTATATCAATTTTTAATTAATAATTCAATAGAAAGTTTATGTCATCATTTAACATATTATTTAAAAAAACATTTTTAACCGTTATTTATACTTTATGCAATTTTTGAATTTTGAGGCGCTTGAGTCTTATGCCCATAGCTGTCAATGGCACAAAATAGCGCACGCCATGGCGCACGGCGCGGCGCGGCACACCTATGGCGCCATGTTCATGGCGAGGCGCATGTGTTTAAAATAGGGCGCGCTATTTGCGCCACATGTGAGCCATGACGCATTGCGCACGGCACAAAATAGCGCGCCAAATTGTTTTTAAATTTCCGTATACTTATGAATATTTTTATATTTAAAAATATATCTATATTTTAAGATAAACGACTATTCATTGCCCTAATTTCACGAAAGAATTTCTGTTTGCTGTATCCGCCGAACACATCCCGCAGTCCCTAAGTCGAGGTCGTTGAATCTATCCCGAAGTCGAAGATTTTTTGTTTTCTATTTGCTGCATTCGCTACTTCCGCCGAATCCAGCCGAATCTGTCTTGAAGTTGAAGTCGTTGTTTCCGCCAAATCGTCCCGCAGAGCAGTGCATGAAATTGGGAATACCAATTGGATGTTAAGTTTGCAAAAGTAGCTGTTGAGGACAACAAAGTAAAGAGTTTAAACTCACTAAGGGGTTGTTTGTTTAGATGTGTTAAGAGTGTAAAATAAATTAAATGCAAGAGTTTTAGATTTTTAGGTATTTGGAAACCTACCTTAGTTCATTTTCAATGTATAAGGAATTCACCCAAATCAGGCGAATTCCGAATATAGCATGTTGCGAAGAGAGCCAGCATGCAAGCAACTTGGCAGCCATTTGCGACCTCGCCTCCATTTTGCGACCTGCATGCAGCTTCATCCAAACCATTGATGACCCACCACTAAACTAGCTAGCGACTAGCTTCTTTGCTTCCCCGATGAGACCTTGCCCATGACTTTAATCATGATTGCACCCAACGATCTCACCTACATCGTTATTGACAAATCTTCAACAAGGCATCTCCATCATCTAACTATATTTAAGCCCTAATTGATTTCGTTTAGGGTATAGCAAGCCAAAAAAGGATTTCATGAGTTTATTTAATAAACAACCTGAAAAAAATGAAAAAACAATGTATTCAATTTGCACTACAATTGAAATACCTAGTATTATAAATGCTTATAAACAAAAAACCCGAAAAGTGAAAGGATTCATGGCCAACTGATTGAAGGAGAATGTTGTTTCCCTAAAGTCACGAGTTCAAGTCATATGCTTTATGATTTATGGCTCACCTCTCTCTAAAAAATTGACCCTAAAAGAAACTCTAAGGCGAATTGCTCTGCTCTGATTTCCACTGAAGATGAGGCAAAAAAGAAAATTTTAGATAGGAAATTTAAAGAATTGCTTATTGAGATCTAAGAATTTGATAGAATTTATTTTTCATGCTGAGGCTGACAAGGCTAAATTGATTGAGCAACTAAAAGTTGAGAAAAGTCAGCTCATCACCTTGGAAAAAAAAAACTTGACAAAAATGAAGCTCAAGACCTTGGAAATAAAATGCTTGATGCAATGAACAACTACCCTGCTAATTTGTTTGATTAAATCATTAGGGAATGCAGCAATAGACTAATGACTTGAAGATCAAAGTGGTCTTAATAGAAAATTTTATTGATTCTTATCAATCAAACTGGTTTCTTGTAAAAGGAGAGTTTGCTCTGTCATTTCATTTGATGTGACACTATCCCTCAAGGAGTCGATTTAAATCATGTACTTTGTTCCTTTGCATGACGAATTCAAAAATGTGTTGGCTTCTTCGATTTAATCTTCATAAAGTTGATCAGTTAATGCACCTAGCAAGGAATAAATTTATGATAATTTGTTCTTTTTAGTGTAGTTCATTGTAATATGGCATATTTTTTCTCATCTTCTTGTTTCTACTCTGAAATGAAAGGTAAAGTTTGAGTTTCTGATCTCAATTATTATAGCTATTAGTTTTATACTTGGTGATATCGTATAAAGTCATTCTAAGATTTCAAAAGGCAAAATATGTGTATATATATATATATATATATATATATATATATATATATATATATATTGTATAATGTAATATAAATGATGCAAGGATTTTATGAGTAGAAATCTTAAAATGGGTATTAAAGATTTTGTAAAACCATGGTTAATGATTTTAGGTATAAAAAGTATTAAAAAACTAATTAACATTTGTGATTAATGATGAAGAATACATTAAGAAAATCTTTGAAAGCATTGATTTCTGGAATATGCTTAATGTGGCTGTATTGGCTATTTAATGTTGACAATGTAAAATTGATTCAGATTCTTTGAATGTAGGGTTTATGAAACATTATATGTTGAAGCGAGAAAGAACAGCATCATGAATGAAAAGCTAGGTTGCTTATGACAATTGTTTGGTAGATAACTTGATTAAAGAATAAATGTACCATTCCTCATTCGAGGCATAATCATAGACATTTGTTTACATATTTTAATTATTGATAATTTAGTGTGGAATATACTTTATTTATTCCTAGTATTACATATGATCATTTTGATGTGATATGAAAGTTTGCTTTGTTATGCTACAAGTTGCATAAATTTCTATGTTGTTATGTTTTTTTTAATATTATGAAATAATTATTGCCCACATAAATAATGAATTATGTTGACATGTGACCAAGATTTTAAAAACTGGATTAGACCGGCCAATTGGACTGTGGACCAATCCGACCCAATAGTAAGAATCGGTTTGCATTAAAACTGGGTAAAAACCGGCTACCACACCGGTTGAACTAGCTAACTGGTGGACCGTCCGCGTTAAGGAGAACCGCCCGGTTCGCACGCCTCCAATTTGGAGCTGTTGATAGTGCATCTTAGGGTTGAATATGTAGCCCAATTTCACTAATTGGATTCGTAAGCCCTCCATTTCATTTTTCTCTCGTAGGCTTTCGGCTTTCATTCCTACTCCACTAGGTTGTGAGTTGCTCTCGTCTCTTTGTGGCTACGTTCATGAGTTTTCGCTTTGGCACAATTGGCCACTCGCAGTGTGAGCCTCAAAGTTCATCATTCGCACTCGCAGCTCTCTCCTCCGTCCTAGACTCGTGCTCTTGAAGTCAAAACTCGGATACTTCATCCTTGACACACAAAGACAAGGTATTTTCTTACCAATTACCATACCTGCTGCGAGCACTTAATCTAAAAATTTAGTAGTTGTGTATTACTGATTTGAGCTCCATCAGTGCATTCAAGAATAAATAAGTGTGATTGTTTTATTCATTGTTTGATAAGTTTTGCTAGAAATATTCTTTGCATTCAAAACAAAAAATCAGTGGGATTAGTTGTTATTCTCCTTATCTTCCAATGGCTGGATGAAGTAAACAGAAATTTCAGCTGTTTTAACAAGGGAAAAACTAGAGAAAATGTGTAATGAGCAATCCAATCATTTAAGATTTAAGAAACAAACAATTAGCTCAAGTTATATATCATTATGTAAACTGATATAGTTAAAAATTAAAATAGCCTCATTATAATGCAGGTATAAAATTATTAATTATGTACATCAATCTCTCAAAAATTTTTGCACTGGTGAGACCTAGGTACTTTGGCTTAAGCAATAATTTTTATATGCATTTATTATTTCATGCATATCAATCACCTATTAACTAACTAATATTTGACTATTTGTAGATGAATGGTGGAAGATGTTTGGATAAAGTGCACCAAATTTATAGAAATTGACTATTAGGATTCTCAGTCAAACATCTTCATATTCTGAATGTGAAAAAATTAGAGTGTACGCGGGGGAGGGGGGGGGGGGGGTGGGTATCTAGGTTCATACTTTAGGTATATCTTCTAAGATGAATAAGGTTAAAAGTTCTTTAGCTGATTCAATTGAAAACTTATACTTTTAATGAGTTCTTATAGCAGTTAAATGCAAGTTATATTTTGTGGATAAATTAGTAAGAATTAATAGACTTAGATGATCTAAAAATCTTATTGATGGGCAAAATTTATAGAACACATGTTTAAATTTCTTGAACACTAATTACTAATATTCATAAAACCCCTTTCTATTGTGTTTTGTGATTTCCTTCTAGGCTTGATCAGCATGATTTGACAATCAGAGAAAAAAGTGACAGCTTAACTACAAAACTAGTCAATCGAATTTCTAGAAAGAACGTTAAAATTAATTAGATTAGATTAAATAAATGAAACCAATAGATATCTCAGATGAGAAAATAATTAAATTTGTAAATCAAATTCTACTCAGTGTGATAAACTAGTAGCAACCGTGACAACTCCAAACATATTTGAGCCAGCTAATGAAGAAGAACAAACAAGCCTAGATAAATCTAAATATGCCATTCACTCGAGATTCCTGAAAAATATTCCTAGAAAATGAAGGAATCATAGGGGTGAGAGCGAGAGAGGGACTCACTCAGTACAATGTTGTCTTATTGCTAGTAATTCAAGCATTTTTTTTTTTGGCCTTTTCATTTCCATTATCTAACGACAACTGCACTGTTAATCAACACCAAAACCATATAAAACTCCAGCATATTTCTCTGTAGATCCATTAAAGAAACACTCCTCCAATTTCCTGAAGGTGGCAGCAGTAAGCAAGCTATCCGATCCAGCTTGGTGGCAGATACCCACCCGCTCCACCTCAAGAAGCTCAGCAAGCTTATTCAAACCACCATGGAGACTATTGCAAAACTTCATCAAATGCTTGACATCATATACGTTCGGAAAATACAGCCTCAAGAGATCAAAAAAGCGCTCCTGCTTCTCGGGCAGATTGAGGCATGTCAGGATTTTGAGCAGGTAGCCAAAATCGTAGCCACTGTGAAAGGTGATCCAGTGAACAGAGTCATTGAGGACGACGCCGGAGGACATGAGTAGCTCGGCAAAGCGGGGGGCATAGACGCCGAGGCGACGGTTCTTGTCGAAATCTATACCGCTGCGGCGGAGGAGCTGAATGGAGTCGGAGGCGTAGACGTCGTGAGCGGCGTCGAACTCGCGGAAGTTGAACTGCCAGACGTAGGGGCGGGCAGGAGAGCCAAAGGTTGGGAGGCTGCCGCGAGCATCGGAGAAAGTGAGTCCGAGCTGTATGAGCTTAAGGAGGTCGACGTTGGTCTTTAGGGTTTTGTAATTGTAGTCGGAAGCGGTGCGGAAGGCGCCGATGGGGCGAAGGGCAACACCGGGGAATTCGGTGTCCATTGCGACATAGGGGTAGTCGTCGACGATAGAGCGTATGAGCGCGAACTCATCCTCGAGGTTGGAGTCCCACACCTCGCGGATCTCCACAGACTCACCACCGTCATCGGTATTGCCGAGGATCGACATCCTAAAACCCTAGACAGATATGCGACAGGATGTGGAGGTGGCCAATAGAAGGGCTTTCTAGGGCTTTTGGCATTTGCGGCAAATAGGATCAAGCCTCAACAACCTGATTAACCTGGTCCAAAATTGGAACCCATTTGTGAATCAAATGTCTGTGAAAGCCTAAATTATGTTCAAAGGACGGTTTTTTTACTGCTTATTAAATCAGCTTTAGTAAAAAAAATTTAATTTTTTAATAAAAAATTACTTTAATAAGCAGTAAGAAAGATGTCTCAGATGAAGTCTAAGTCGTCTAATTTTTTGAGTTGCCAAATCAATTTCATCAAGTTGTCCAAAAACTAGTCTTTACTCTTCCCTCAGTACTGAGCTATCAAACGTCTGTGAGAGCTTATCAAGTCATATATTCGCTAAGGTTATTAGCCCCAGTAACTGAGATACTTGCCAAAATACAAACTAGTCAATTAGGAGATCTTGGTGAAGAAGTCACTAAAATTACTCACTCTCAATTTTGAGCTCGTAAGTTCCTAATTAACAAACGACTAAAGCAAAACTTACATGCTACACATTTGACTATATAAAATTCAATTTATTTACTTTTTATGAAGTCACCCTATGAAACTAATTCTATACCATATAGATACTATATTGACCCATAAATAGAAGGATAATTTGTTATATAATATTGTACTTTGAATATAAATTATCTCATCAAACTCTCACTCATAATCTCTTCATCTGTATATGTGTGATGTCTTTGTAGCTTGGTTAGACTAGCCCTTTTTTTATCAAAGAGGTTTGGTCTTATATTTTGTAAACTAGTTCATTTATGAGAATTATTGAGGCTTTGTTGCTCTCTAGTATAGCTTCTACTCTTTGGTCTTAATTCATATATCTACTATGGATTTTGGATATTTTCATGGACAAATTGATTACAATATAAGTGCAGTGAGTGTGGAGAATGCCCAATACAACAAATTAGACCATAGAGCATCTTAAAGATGGATAAAGTTCCTTGCACGCTAAGCAACCTAGTGAGGATGATCAGGTGATCTTTTATCTTTAAGGAGACTATAATAAAAACTCCATTCTTGCATCAAATAGCAAGGAGTTAGGCTCAATCTAGAAATGGTTTCTCGATTTAGATTGAGGAGGCTTAATTGTTGCCCAAGTTCAACATGATAGTGTTGGATTCAAACAAGTCAAGATATAGTCAACCAAATTGCTTGTGATCATTTATTGATGCAATCATTTGTGAGCATATTATTAATTCACACACAATAAAATAATATAATTATTATGTTCACTTACATCTATGTTTTGTTAGTTGATAAATTATCTTTTCATTTATATAATATTTATTTTTGTAATAATTATATAGCTTCCACATTGTATGATTGAAAGGTCTTGACTTTGGAAGAATTTACAAAGACATTTAAAAATGTTCGTTGTTGCACACCTAATTAGGGCTGCAAACGAACCGAGCCGAACTGAGTATGTGAGTGTTCATGTTTGAGTTCGTTTATCATTAGCTTGTTCAAGTTTAGTTTGTGTTTGACTCGAGTTTTATTGTTTGTGTTCATATTTGGTTCGTGTTCGGTTCATGTTCGATTCGTTTAATGCTTATCGAGCTTTAAACAAACAAGCCTTAACAAGCTATGTTCATGAACATATTTAACAAACATTAAAACTTTTCTTTTTCTTTTTAGAAATCTCCTTTTGAAGAACTTAAACCAAATTCACTACTTAAATTCAAGATAAAATTTTGTAATGCAGAAACTAATAATAGGAAAAATTAAATACTTAAATTTTATTTTAATTCTGTAGAAAAATGAATAGTAAAATATTTTTCTTCGTTTTATTTTCATATTTTAATTGCTTTCTTTTTTCTAACAAAAGTTAATTCCATAGTAATTTAAAAAATTTTGTATCATATGATATCAATTTTCAACTCATATTTGCAAGAAAAAAATGTAGAAAATAAAGTATTAAAAGAAATAAGAACAAACATATCATAAATTTATAGTGGTTTGATTAATATTGACATACGTCTCCTTCTCAGAGTCCTCCTTTTATATGTATTATACTAAACCTTTTAGTGTCTCTCATTTTTCCCTCACAACAAGACGGAGAAAATTTTATAAGAATCACTTCCACCAATAGTACGGCTGATAATCAAATCACTTTCACCTTCTCCAGTTTCACGGAGTAGTCAAATTCCATTCACCTTCTACGGTGTCGAGGAGTAACCAAATCTCTTTCACCTTTCATAGTGCGATGGAATAGTCGAATCCCTTTCACCAACCCGGTACAATGGAGTAGCCTAGCCCTTTGACATTAAATGAGTTTTCTTCCCAAAGCTTCCCTCAAGGAAAATCTTAACTCATTGAGGAATTAAGGTTCAAATTCGCTGGAACAATTGTGTGAAAACACCCTCTTACACTCCATTAAATCCACAAGGATCTTCTTCCTCTCTCTCAAACTTCATCATTTCTCTCCTTAACTCAAACCTCTCTCTTTAACGCTATCTCACAGAAGTCATAACCCAACAGCTGGCAAAAAACTCTCTCATTAAATAAGAGATGATTAAATAGTAAATTTTAAAAAAACCTAATTTTTAATTTAACTGTCTATGTTTAATTTGTATAATATGATATAAAGATCATGCTATAGGAATAGTTTAACTTTGACTTGTTAGTATTATAGAATTACTAGTTTGTATAGTACGATCAGATCACTTCTTCACTGATCGTACTATATGAATGAACATTATTACAGTATGATTAGTTCAATCAAATTGCAATTTATTCAGGATGAACCATGGGATGACAAAATTTTTTTTTCTATTGATCATCCAATATTATCTTGTTCATACAATATGATCTTATACCATAATTAAGCCATATTCAATTGATTAATTATATGATTAAATTAAGTAATATTTTAAAGCATCGTACACTTTTATTAGGTTCATATAGTTTGAGATGAACAAATTTTAAAATTTAAATTATTATTTAATTTAATTAATGATGGGGTTTTTTAAAATATATGATCGTCCTATATGATTAGGTGGTCGCACATTATAATTAGTTATATTTTATTTCAAATTAATTATGAATTAATTAAATATTTCAACTATTTTTATTAAACAGATCATACAATGCACTTCAGAGCATCTAGTATAATCTTCAAAAAAAATAAATAGTTAATTTTACTCTCCTTATGTGTGCATACACAATTGTTAAGCTAACATACACCTTTATACATTGATTGACTCAAGAAAAATAAAAAGTATAAAATCTTACATAAATCAAACATATACTACCTAGTCTTGAGTCTTGATTCCCTAATAATACTTAATGTATATTGAACTCGAAATGTTAGTACACACAAAAAATATATGCAATAATAAAATATAAGGAAAACTAAATACAATCCAATAATATTTATTATCATCAAAATAAAACTCAGAATCCCAAATTGCAACAGCATAAAGTGAGGCCCATTCAACAAAGAAGATTATATGTCCACACATGACCATATAGCTAACTCACATGTATCTAAATAGGTTTACCTAAGGGGCGTATCTAGGAGATATACTCGCCCAAAGCAAACCTTGCTCGATATAAGCCTTGTCTTGAGGGAAATTAACATAATATGTCAATGAGCAAACATTTACTCATCCTAGTGGAATTTAAATGTGCATATCTTAGTGAGTTCCTCTAATAAATTGGGATGTAATATCCTCCAAAGTGTTGTGAGTGTGGATAAATGCGAGTGACTAAATGGAAGTCATTACCAAAATAGCAACAAAACTAAGATTTATTAGTAGAGAATCAAAACTTCACAACCCATTGAGATTTACTAGAGATGGGAGAGAGAATCACAAAGTTGATTCAAGAAACATTGGGACTAATTCAAAGAAATATTCTATGAGAGAGCACTATAAAGGATCAGAAGCCCATTGAATATAACTTGAGGCTAGGACACTAACTTTAGCATATTTTGATGATCATGGACATAGGTACACCAGTGATAAAAAATGCATCCCTCCACACTAGCAAGCAAGGAATTAAGAAGATGACGGAGTTTACTATCGTATTTTGTAAAAAAAAAAATATTGAGGCAAAGCCACCCACTGAATTCAAGATGCCCCACTTTGAATCATGACAAGGAATGTTTAACCTCGCCAATCAAATTATGTATTTTAAGCAAATAACATTATTAATAGATGTCAATAATGTGTTGTAGTGTTGACTAATCTTTATCACCTTTAAAGAACTTTCCCTTTGATGATTTCCCATCCTACCATTGGGCATCATTACATCTTTCCATGAGTTTAAGATTATTCCCATCACTCATTTCAAGTGCCCAAATTCCACTCAAGATCACAAGGTCTTTTAAAGATGAGGAAATAACCTGATGAGTAGCTAAAGAGCTTCATCATTAAGTTCCATAGAGAAATATTTGAATTTAAAGAAATGGAATTGGCAATTGTGCATGCAACGTTGACTCAATGATTTCATGGTGGACCATTCATTTATGATCTTGGCTTACAAAAGCATTAAACACTAGTTAAGTTATCCAAACTCGCTAATATCCACATAATTATAAGAGAATATAATAATGTGGTTCTTCCTTAGCCACTTTCTCCAGCGAACTATAATTAAAGTGTTGGAGAAATTTTGTCATCATAAATGGATTACATATTTTGTGATTGAGTACGACATAAGAAATATAATATATTACTATGAATGATAAAAATATCATTTCATTATGGACTAAGTAACAAATTTTACAATTTTAATAGGCATTCCCCATTCATTATTTGGTTAAATAGAGTTTATTTTATTCTAGGTATATATGCCCCCATAAGGGGAAACCCCTATAGTTAATTAAATTTCAAGCATTTGGTACTTGAGAAAACTTTTGATTAAACTAATTTGTTTTCTTTCTTTTAAAAATCATTAAGACATTGGCTAAAGTTTTGGTCTTTAAGAATTTCAAATGATGAGAATATCAACTTTGATTAGAGTTCTTGGAATGAGAGCCAAAGGGAGGAAGAGTATGAGTACTTTATTATGAGGGGAAACTCAAAGGTAGTCAAAACTATCTTATATTGAGCTTTACATTTTATTGTCTAATTTTTTTTAAGTTTATCATTTTAATTTAAGATTTTGGGCATTACAATCCAACATCACATGTTGGAGGAAATGCCCGAAAGGTGAGTGCTTATGAGGTGATTGAAATCAACCAATACCTTGGACCTTAGAACTAAGGTTAGGACCACTGAGGAGTTGACTAAGGGATAGTGCCTCGAACCTAAGACTAATGGAGTGCAAGGGACTTACGAATTTCACCTTACATGAGGCATAGCTAGCTAACCTGACCTCTTGATTTATTGCCCTACCTAGAAAGGGCTGCCAGTTAACCCACCTAATCACTTTTAGAATAATGACATCCAGTCCCAATGAATATGAAGAGTATGGAGGCTATTTTTATTTTAAAAGTAGGGCTTACAACTTGGTTTTGATGCCAAGATGTATAATCATGAGTGGTATGCAGAAATGATGACTCATAAATGTAGAATTTTTTATTATCTGATCATTAAGTAAAGACTTTTCTATATAAGACTCATCGGGCTATGCATGATTGTTGACCACATTTTTGTATGAGGTCACTTGGACCAATCTTGCCCCTAAATCAATTCAATTCCCAAATCAAGTCAAACTCTAGGATCTTCCTAGAATCCTGACCTTAGGATCTATCCTAAGATCCTTCTAGACTTTAGACCTTAGGTTCTACTCTAGACCTTAAGACCTTTCTAGAAGTCAGACTTTAGGATCTACCTAGATCATAAATCAATCCAGACATTTAATCAATCAAATTTAAAACCCAATCCAAATCCAAAATTTGAAACCAAAATCACATGCTAAAAGGCCAAGTCCTAAAAGCCTTTTTCAGCAAATTTTCAAACACTTCAAAAACCAATCAAATGACATCTGATTCAGAGTCTGTCAGTTGCATACTGATGGGACATGTCTCTGAAGGAAACCCTCCAAATTTGAGCCCATTCTGAGGTCTCTAACCCTAGAAACTAAATCAAAACCCAAAGACTGTAAAACCTTCAAATATTTACAGCCTATGCTACTGGACCTGTCACCTAGAAGATTCTGACTTTAGAGCCTTCACCAAAGCCTCTAGTCACTTTCAGACAATTAATCCTCATATGGTGAACAATAAACTGCATCTTTTTGGACTCATTTCAGCCCTTAGTGGTCATGAGCCCAAAATGACCAAAATACCCCTATGGGGCTCAAATCGTGATTTCAAACCAAATGAACTCCAAATTGAATGCAACCACCTCCAACAAGTTTTAAATTTCATTTCAAACATGTTGGACCCTTTTCCAACCCCTGGGTCAACCTGGTTGACCAAGTCAACAGTTTGACTCAAGAGGCCCTTTAAGGGTCTAAACAGGTGTTTTGACCCAAATGACCCATTTAAACCCTGGAACCAGCTCTACCAGACTCCAAATATTGTATCAAACCTATCCAGACTAGACCCACACCCTAGGTCAACCTGGTTGACCCACTCAACCTAAGCTGACCAAGATCAACCCTTAAGCCCTTTCACCTTAAATTAAATTCCAAATGTATGCAAAACTTTGTCAAGCTCTAGAGATCACTCCACTAGTGATTCGAATTTGTTTGGACCTATGACCCAATCAATAACTAACTCAGTCAACTGAACCCAAGTTTGGTCAAATTTGACCTATTTGGCCCAAATCACTATACATAATCAAACCAATACCTTCATGCTCTTAATATTATTCCAATGTATGTCCAAATACAATTGAATATATTATGAGTTTAACCATGGTCATATTGACCAAGTCAACAATCAAGACTAGGTCAAATCACCTTGAAACCCTTCCAAATCTCAACCATTTGATCCTAAGCCATTAGGATCCTTCCAAAATGCCTCAAGGCCCTTCCCATCTGCCACGTCAGCTGCTTTGACAAGTTGACTGGTCAAACCAGTCAACAAATCTTTGAAACATCATTAGGTGATTAGGCCATTAAGTTAAAAACATCCCATTTAAGTCCCATTTAACTCCAGCTGTATGGACAGGCTCTAGAACATTCCTTGAGCCATTATAAGCCCTTAGATTTAAATCCAAAGGCCCACGTTGCTCCACATGTCCAATAGAGGACAAAACACCCTTTCCATGTAGGATGTCCTTGATCTGTCCTTGGCTTCTGCTTTCACCAACTCCCAACGACACATGGCAGCATCTGGAGGTCCAGCCATTTGATTCAAGCCGTCCAAGTAACCTGGGGATGTTTGAATAGGGAGAAATGCCCTAATGAAGCACTTTGTTCGTTTGAGCTCTACTGGACCTCCTTGACACTTCCCCACCCAAATCCCTCCGGTCAAAGTGGCTTCCGGCGATCTTTCGGCGAGCTCAATACCCAACCCATCCAAGGCTCATTCCAGGCGACTCGTGGAGCGTCGGAGCGTGGGTTCAACTATGAACTTAATCGTAGACAGTCTACAAGCTCAACCATCCATTTAACGGTTCAATCCGTCCAAAAATCAAGGTGAAAATCGAAACCCTAGATCTAGGAACACTAGTTTAAATAGCTTTTTGTAAAGCTCGTTTTAATCCAAATGAATCATTCCCCACAATTTCTTTTCATAGCATTAATTTAAATTTAAAATTTCAAACAAATTGATTGAGCCAATCTCTCGAACGAGCCATTTTAGTTTATTAGGTCTCGGTTTACACAGTTCTGTAACTGTGTGGCATCGAGACCGTTGATCTCACGATCAACGGTCACGGTTTGGCCCTCCTGCTGTCTGTCCTCCACGTATATCCTTTGTCCGCACGGATCACAGTTCAGTGAGATCCCGGCCGTCCGTTTGGGGTTGCGGGATTTGATTTCCGTCGCCTGATCTTCCTCCTTTGAGATCGAACGGCGGGATTTGATCTCCGCCGTTAGATCAAACCTACGGCGGATTGGACGGTCGCTGTGCCGAGCCGACGTGGATTAGTGAAAATGCGTGGGGCCCACGCGTTTTCTCAATAAGCTGGTAATGATTCTGCCGCCGCTTTTTGGGTGGACGAACCAGAGAAGGCCACGTGGCATCCCGCCGACACATACTTAAAAATTATTAAAAATTCATTTTTAATTCTTTTTTTTTGTTCAAAAATTTTATAAAAATTATAAAATTAATTTTTAATTATAAAAAAATATACATATATTTATTTTATATTAATATTTCTAGAAAATTAAACATTTTAATTTAAAATATTAACTATATTTTAAATTATTTTATTTGTTAAATATTTGATTATTTTAAATTAATAATCAATTGAAATTTATTAAATATATAATTTACCTTAAATCATTTTAAAATATTAAAATTTAAGATTATTTTAATAAAATCAGAGGATTTAATTTTATTATTTCAAAATTTAAATTTTATTTTTAAAAATATGTATATGTTAAGTATTTTAAGTAATTTAAATTACTTACTTAATTTAAATAGGTAATTAATATTTAACATAAGTAATTTTCAAAAATTCAAAGAATATCTATTTTAAATTATTTTTAAATTATTAAAATATTATAAAATTTGTTTTAAAACTATTTTAAAACTATTTTTGAGGCTTATTGAAAAACAATTTTGAATTACTTATATTTTCTAGAAATCCTCAAAATTGATCTATTTTCTAAATATTAAAATTAATATTAAAACTATATATGTTAAACTTTGAGAGCATTTGAGAGATCTTTTGGAATTTCAAAAGTTGGATTAAGTATGCTTGAACATGAATCATGGGGGAGATTAGTAAATAGTGGTTTTCCAACTATTCACAAATCAATATCTTTTTCTATGTTAATTAGCTTTGTATCTTGCATGCTTAGGTTGTACATACACCACCTAGTCTAGGGATCTCCTAGATTTAAGGATTTGTTTGATTGTATGTGTTTCATTCATGCTTGTTCAAGGGTTAGAGAAAATTTGATTTGAACCTATTCAAACTTAGTGTCATTAAGGACAATAATTAAGGACTTGTTTAGAGAACTTAGAATATTTCCAATAATTAGGATTTATCTCCTCTTGAGTTAAAACTTGAACCATTTAAACTTAGTGACACTCTCAGCCCTTGGAAAAATTTTCACTTGTTTTAGAAATCATTAAGCCCCTTAATCAATTTTCTTAAGTTTAAGCCTTAATTAAGCCATTAAACTTTCTAGAAAATACAATAAATCAAGATTAAACCCAAAAAATATGTTTAACCACTCTAACTGACCATAATTAAACCCTTAACCAATGAAAATTAAAACTAAAATTATTTGACTGCAAACTAAGCCTTAATTTAATTTTAGTTGAAAATCAATATTTTATTAATTTTAATTAATTAATAATAATTAAAAATTCCAAAAATTTCCATTGGTCATTCCTGAAATTTTTGGGAATCCCTCCTTAGGTCATTCCTGACCTTTGGAGATGATTTCAAGGAGTTGGGATTTCATTTGGAGCAAAATCACAAAAAGGGTCTTTAATTAAGGATTTTAAAAAATTCCAATAAATATTCTAAACTTCAAAATATCTTAACTAATTAAAGAAAAATCCAAATTGAACAAACTCACTTGCATTCAACTCATAATAATGTTTAATATTATTTAAAAATGTTAAAGTTCCAGAAAATCATCAAATTCAAAAAGTCAACAATTCGGTCAACTCTAAGTTAAAAATAGTTCAAAACTTCAAACCTTCGTAATAAAATGTAGAAAAATCTGATTTCAGCGTACTTACCTTCTAACTGATTGTATTAAGGTCTAGTATTTTAATAAAATTCTAACTTTCTGTAAAACACTTTTTATTAAAAATTCAACTTTTGACCTTTTAATTAAATGATTAAAATATTCAAAAAATTCATAAAACTCAAAATCGCTCTAAAACTCCAGAAAATATTAGTTTAATGCTTAAAACACTCAAAAAATCTTTTAAAACACAACAACCATCATAAAGATGAAGTTTATTGGCTGGACTACTCTGGGCTGCGGGGCTAAGTGTCCTAAGGAGGCTGGTTCCTCGAGCCTGGTGGCACAACGTCACGAATGGATTATAAGGGGTTTTAAGCCTTAAAAATATATTAATCATTAATTATTGAACCTTTTAAAATCTCTAATTCAATTACATTAATTTGATTTATCGGCTAGACTACTCCGAGCTGCGGGGCTAAGTGTCCTAAGGAGGGTTCCTCGAGCCTGGTGGCACAACGCCACGAATCAATTAATGGAAAACTTAAATTAATCAACTTTAAAAATCAGTAATTAACCAACCTTAATTAAAATTCATTAACATTTAAATCTTAATCAACTTAAGCTACTTAATTATATCGGGTACCACTGGGTAACCCAAGCCTACGAGGCTATTTACTTAGCCCCAAAGAAGGTGAAATAAACTTCACGGCATCGGTGTGAAACAAAGGTGGTTTCCAACAAATAATTAATAATTAATTTTAAAAGTTATTCAAAGCATTAATATTTAAATTCTAACTAAATTCCCTTAAGCCTTTCAACCAATCGAATTTCAAATAATTCTAACTAATTATCCTATTTAGGACATCAAAACCACACGACCTACCCCACACACTTTAGATGGTTTGCTAGGATCACCGACTCTAGTTTTAGGATAGGCCGGTATTTTACTTTCTGTAGTTGTGTGCCGTGTTTTTTGAGCTTTCACTGCATGTTTTATGCTAGTGTAGAATTGATGTGTTTATTTACTTACTTCCTACACTCTGTGGTTGATTGTGCATTAGATTTACCCCTAGGTTAGGGACGAATTATACTTGTTCAGTCTTATGCAGGTGGCCATGCTCATACAAGGAGCTGAAATTAAAGGGGGCAATCAATAAAAAAAATATATACTCTTTGCATAGGTACCTGTCGCGCTTAAGACCCCCTTTAAATAAAAAGAGCATGACCAAGTGTGACTAAAAGTAATGCATTTTAATTTCATAATTATAACTGCTTGGGATTGAATTTACAACTACTGATTATTAGGATAACCTTGCAGGATCGAGTCTAGATTTTCTTATTTCATTCAATGTAAATTTAATTCAATTAAGGTTGTAATTATTTGAAATGACTTAAATTTGGGATATTTGATCCAATTTGAATTCCAAAGATGTGAAGACATCCCTAAAGGGAAGAGTCTTCTTCCATTTGGAAGTCAAATTAGGATCCCTTTCAAATATCCAAAGAGGAAAGATAACATCCCGTTACAGGGGGAGTTTCTTTCCATTTGGATATTCGGAACCGACGAATCAAGATGTTCGTGAGAAGACGAAGAAATGGAAAATGAGAAGAATCCCAAATTTCAAAGTCATTTGATTTAGGATTAGAAATTCGGGTTATAGTCAGTGGTGCCCGGCCACTTTAATTTCTTGCAATTTTTAAGATGTAATAATAAGTGGCACTTGCCATATGGACATTCAATTTGATATATTTAATTTAATTGATTTATTTAATTGATTGCGCATTAGAACTCCTGCTTTTCTAGTCTTTTTACTTGCATGCCGCATTTGGTTTGACCTGGAATTTGGATTTAGGCTCTTAGGGGTTTGTAAAAAAAAATTCTTCTACTTTAATTAAATAAAATTATTAAGATAAGATAGAAACTCTAAACGGTCCTAAGAAGTAAGCTCGGACTCGCCGAGGGTTTTTCATACATTCATATTATACCTTATCTACCTTGTTAGGCATCTCTCCGCCTGCGGGTTCTGGCAGACCACCTGGCCTATGAGGGTGTCGATCTGTCAAGGGGATGTTATGCAATGCTCTAAGGAAATACCTATTTTCTAAGCCAAAAATTTTTAAACTGCTCCATATCAATTTTGCATTCAATCGAGTCAATTAGCATGCATCGCATTAGAAACAAATTAAAAAAGAGTCTAATATTTAATTGCATTTATTTAGACATCAAATACCCAACATAAGTCTAAGGGGTCAATTAAGGATCTGCTCTAGATGTCGACCCCATTCCTTTATACTTTTCTAATTAACGTCCCTACCACTCTATAAAAAGACCGGACTCATAATTTTAAAATCGTTTAGGTGGTTTAGCTGGCTCCCCAATCCAGGCCGGGGTAAGACCAGATTCGCATTGCATTAGCTAGGTTCGGGGCACTAATTTTTAGTGCCCAATTTAGACTTAGGTTCCGAGGGTGGCTCGGGCCATAAGACTGGCATCAACTTTTGGGAATTGAATCCCAATTTTCTAATAAAATCGACCATTAAACTAAAAAATTTCTTCCAATCAAATTTAAGTCTAACACTTAGGATAGACTGAGGTGTTTCTGAAGTAATTCAGAATCTTAAAATACCTCTTACTTTTCTTCTTCTGACTCCAAAATAAGTCTTCAATTTTGATCCAATCCCACTTGAAATTCCTATCATTTTCGTTCTTTGATATCAAACTTTGAAAATCTTAAAAATAAAGTTTACACCGCTATTTTAATCGAGAGTTTTCGTAGGAAATTTTAGTTTCCTACGATGTAATTAACTACGAGGGTTTGCGCTCGTAGGAGATTTAGAAACTCAGAACTTATTTTCAAAACCAATAATTTTTCAAAACCTCTAATTAATTTTTTTTTGAAAAAATCAAACCCGACGATCATTATCGTCATTTTCGAACGATCCATAATAATTGATATCTTCTTTCTTTGGAGAGATATATTAATTATTATCGTGACTTCGATTATGAAGTTAACGATCTTTTATCCGAATTAGAATAATCAAACAATTGGTTAAATTCCATTTTGATCCTCTGGGGTCAAATGTAATTCTCCCTTTGAGTTTGACTACGATAATTTGGATAAGATTAGAATTCTGAAATTTGAACCCATTAGGGAACGATATGATCATCTTTCGAGGTGATATATTGTTCATAATGATGTGTTAAATTTCAAAATCTAAAATTTAAATACTCCCAAAGAAAATTAATTCTTTTTCAGAACTATATATATATATATATTTCAATCAAAACAATGATCAATTTGAATTTTAAAAAACTTGGCTCTTTGAAGGGTTCCATACAATTTTTCTTTTTTTTTTGTTAGAAAAACATGAAGACTATAATTAATTTTTAGATTACTTATATTTTTAACATGTAGAAATCTTAATTTTATCCTAAGAACCTATCGTATCAAAAGTCTAGGCCATTCCCAAGAAAAATAAGGAAAAATCATGCATTTCAATTCCACAACCAACTAAACAATCAACACATATTTGTATGTATAAATCAAATACAAGAAATATAAATTATAGAGTCCAAATTATTACAATCAGATTTAATAGTTGAGTTTCTAGCCTTTATATAGCTTAGTCAAATATTTATTGCAAACTCTACCTTTGGGGGGGGGGGGGGGGGGGGGGGGGGGGGGCGGGGTTCTTCAAGTTCTAACTTCTATGCAGATCTTGGGCTACACCTTTAGCAGGTATATCCTCTTGATTTCTCTTTCCTTTAATTGAACCCCACAAGTTTAACACAACTTCTGCACCTCCCATGGTTAGCCCAGCCCTGATCTGACTTGGGTCAAGACCTAAGCTATCCATAGGTGTCCCAAAACTCCCTTTTTAAGCCACATTACATTATTGAGCCACACTAACCCCAATTGACTCATGCATTAGACTCAAGATGCTTCCAAACACCTTTCCACCTTAGCTCCTCCAAGATGGTGGTCGGCGGCGGTCGAAACAAGTGAAATCAAACCTTATTGGTCCCTTCCTCATATGAGTTAAATCCAAAGGATTTTAGGCATGGAAACATTCGTTACTAATTCCATTGTAAATGGCTATAAACAAGCTGACGTAAGACCGCGATAAATTACATCAGTATTTCTGTCACAAATTCATTGCAAATCCATCGTAATTTAGATAGAATTAGTGCTGGGTGGCTAAAATAAACATGTCATTTTTTTACTTTAACTCCATCCTAAATTTGTCGTTAATCTATCGCAAAATATTTTTGATGGATTATTCCTGACGTAAATACTTTTTTATGCAAGTTTTAGCATCAGATTGCAATCCACCACAAAGCTAAATTTGTGAAAGATTTAGCTTGCTTTGTGGCAAAATATTTTCTATAAAATGGCTTACTTTCTTGTAGTGAATATAGTTATTTTTCAGCAAAAATGACAACAAAAAATGGCTATTTTTCTATAGTATTATTTGAGGAGGGACTATTTTAATTACCCGACCTTAGTTATAGGCCAACTTTGCATTATTTATTTTAGAGAGAGATACTTTTAGTCACCCTCAATTTTCATTGAATTTAAGTCTTGCAGCTATCTTCATTTTAAAAAGGAGGTACCTATAATAATAAAAAGTTTCACATGATTAAACACCCAATAAAGACATGTAAATTATTCATATAAAATTTCTTGTATACATAAAAATCAGATTAGGATCTCTATGGCACTATGAAATTCTTGCGCAATGGTACTGGCTTTTAGAATTTGAAGTAATTAAGGGGAGTACTACCATTACAGGAAAATGGATGTTTACTGACAGAATTTTTGGCGAATATTTATCCGTCAGTATAAGCGGCGTTCAAGCCGGTGTAAATTATGCCAAAAAATAAGTGGCATAATTTCATATGAAAAAACCACCGTTAAATTACTGGCAGAAAAATAACATGTTGTCTGAACCTAACGGTGACACATACATACTTATTATATTATTAACATGCAACTAAAATTGAATAAATTTTTTTCTTGCCTAATATATTTTATGCATGTTTCACCCATCAAAATAGCTGATGCATAAAATAAATGACATAATACGTAACATGTATGATGCTACTTATATTTCTTAGAAGAAAGTCTTGAAAGAAGTGCGATACATGTGGTTCAGAAAGTTTGAGATTAGTTATTATACAAAATTTTTAAACTTATTTTACTTAATTTAATAAAAATATATATTCTATGTTTTTAAATGCATAAAGATTTTTATTGGTTATCCTATGACAATAATAAAATCAAAAAAGAATTTTGAGAAGTAAGGGTTGATTCACATGCAAAACATATTTACAGACATTAGAAAGTCAGGTGAGTGACCATTATGAATTGGTGAGAGTGTATGGATTGAGTTGACCAGTGCATGGGGTAGTGTAAATTATACCAGGAGGGACCATAATAGATATAATAGAGCTTCTAATGTTATGGGCGTGGGAAATTCCCTTCATACTAGGGGCTTAACTCCATATACTGACCACACGTGACATTTGACAAGAAATTTTAAAAGATTTTAACAATATACTTAGATATAAATACTAATATAAGTTTATTATATAAAGAGGTGCTGGGTAGAGAAGCGATCGCTATTGAATTACATAGTCATTCCCACATACGGTAGGAGGACCAGCAATGGGTGCATGAGCAAGCAAATTAAGAGATCCTATATTAGTAAATAAGTTTAATATTTTTGATGTCATGTGTAAATTGCTTAATTTTTTATTAACTTTTATAGGATTAGTATACACAACTTCGAGAGAGCTAGGTAGGAGCATGTGAGGGTTCTTTTGGTGGATTAACAGAATATTCTAACCATCGCACTTGGTCGCAAGAGTAGGAGGAATACAGCATGGCAGGGTTTATGATTTAGATTCTCAAGCCTACGCATATGAGTGACAGACAACTAGTAGCTCCAGCTTCTCAGCAAATACCTAAGAGCCATTATATAACATACATATTGCTTCCCTTCAAGCTAAGTTAGAGCAAGTCAGGAAATCACAAGTTGACTGAAAAGTGTATATGTATATATAGATGTAGATACAACAAACTCAGTTGTTGAATGAACTGTAGAAAATGAGAGAGCAGTTCAGTGGAAAGCAAACATCTTCAATAAAGGAGGATACTAATTATGAGTATATATTGTGTTCTTATTTCTGCACATATGTTTTTATTTATTTTTGAATATTTGTGTAGTTTTAAACAAACAAACATTAAATTTTATTTTGAACTATTTGGTGAATGGTGAATTTATTTGGAATATATGTTAATTATGTTTATATATTTATGTTCAATATTTGGTGATGATTTTGATTAGATGTTTAGGTTTGAATGAATATAGTTTTGGAATATTTCTATGTAGGTTGTGTTATAAAAACCATTTCCCTAAGAGAGAAGGATGTTTTTTTTTTATTTTTTGCTATAGATTTTTGGTGGATTATCCGCCAGAAATAGTTATACAAAGAAATTGTATCTATGTTATGGCGGTATATTTTTGCATGTGTTTTTGATGAATTATCTACCAGATGTTTTCGACGGAAACTGTCTAATGAAATCATTTGGTGGATAATCAGTTAAAAATTCCAGTTGTAAGTTTTCGCTATAAATTTTGGCGGATAAAATGTCAGAACTCATCCGTGGAGAATGTTATTTATGTTTTGATTTTTTTTTTTGCCAGACTTCCACCAGAAATAGTACTTTTGGATGAATATTTTCGCTAGAATAAACTTTCTGACTTGTGATTTTCAGCCATACGAATTTTCTCCGGAAATAAAAATTTACCGACGAATTTGACTGCTAATAACGATCAATTTTCCTGTAGTGTACGTCACTAAAAATTTTTGAGCTCTGTAGCATTTATTTATAAAAAAATAAATAAATAAAATATCCTAATTCACAATCCTATTAAATCCCAAGCCATCCCTAAGTCGTTCCCCATTCAGTTCCTTGGTTGGGAAGGAGAGGAAAATAAGGAGGAAAGTGGAGAGAGAGAGAGAAAGAGAAGGAAGGGAGAGAAGAGAAAAAGTGGGGTTCCGACCAATATATTTTGTCGCTCCAGTCATGAAAGGTGCTCTTATTATGGTAGGTATCATTTATCCAACATCTATTTTTTAATGATTTTGATTTGTGGGGCTCTTCTTCCTCTTAAATGATTTTCACCGTATCACTTTTGATACGTGATAGACATCATTATTCTAAGCCTTTTGACATTAACATGTTGAATTTCTATCATGTTTTTTATATATTGGATTTTTAAATGAAAAGTATGGATTAAAAAAATATATAAAAATTATGTAGGAGTTAGTGTACGCAAATATGAGTATGAAATACATGACACACATAAAAACATTATTTATTGATCTTACATGCATTTTGATAAGCACACTGGATTGATTTACATCCTATGATAACTATATTGAATGACATGATAATTGCTACTTGATGAATATGATTTAGCATGTGTGTGAAAGAAAGAATGGCTTACTAGAAATGATTAACTGACTCAGTTTGGTTGAAGATATATTATCTTGTATAAGAGGGTGAGCCATTAATGGGTTTTCTTTTAAATAAGATTTATGGTGTGATCCTAAAGACATAAAAATGGAGGCATAAGGAGATTAATTGATGCCATATGAATATATGATACATTGGCAAGCAAGAAGTGTCAACTTCTTATATAAAAGCCAATTGACTTGCGACATGATTTAAGAGTGATTCATATTTACAAGATTGATATGCTTGAGATTGATTCTTATTTAGTTTGAAGGGATTACAAGACTTGATATAAAAAAAAAAAAAAAAAACACATGAGTTGAATGTCTTAGCTTGCTTATAATATGACATGCATATAAAATAAGATTGTATATTTATTAATATAATAGAGTATAATATAGTAAGTGCATAAATGATATGGCATAAAATGAGAATGATACAATATATGATAGATAAAAGAAGATGACAAGAATGATATGACTAATAGAGGTAACACATAATATATATGATGTATTGTATTTATACTTGATAAGAATATGATACATGCGCACATTGATATTACACAACATGCATAAAAGAGATTTTTTTTGTACTTGCATAAAAGAGATATGGAATGCTTATTTTATTATGATAGGTATGCCAACATATATAGATAGTATGGCATAGAGTTAAACAAGAATACATAATATATATTTAGGATTTTAGTGGATATTGAAAAAATAGAACGTATTTGATTCTTTACATAACTATTGATCACTAATCGGTGAGTTGAAATTATTACATTGACTCCTACTATTCATTTATGTATTCTCACTAATATATGTTCATACTGATATAATAAATGATCACATGCATATTATTTTCAATGTAGTTATAGCTTTGGGTAACCTACTGAGTCGTTAGCACATTAAGTGATTTTAATGTTTTTTGGGAAGGATTTAGGACCATGTGGAGTGAACTTGATCTGAGTTGTTACAGGTATAGATATTTTTATTTATTTCTTTATTTTTGTATATATAAACATTTTTATGGATAATGGTGATAGAATTTTTTGCTATTGTATATAATTTTTGGATAGAATGAGAAATGTATATATTAATGCTTATAAAATGGAACGAAATGCTATTTTTTGTTGCTTTATTTTTTGGATGATTAGTGTCTCTGGGTGATTAATTAGGAGACAACAAATAAAATTCTTTCCACTTAGGTCATGGACAGGTACGCAGTCCCTCATTCAATCCAAGTTAATATATTAGGAGTACATGTTAATTTGGGTTGGGTCGTGGTACTATCCCATTAATTCTTAATTTTTAATCAACTTTAGATTATTTAGATCCTCATTCTTTCAAGAAAAAAATTATAATAAATTCCATTTATAATTATCCATATTAAAACCTTTGAATTCCCTTTACTACATTTATGTGTAAGGAGGGGGTTATTTTGACCATCCTTGGAGGCCTCCATAGCTTTTCAATGCCATATCATCTATATAATTTGTATAATTTGTGTGCTTTCACCTCTTCAAGGTTGATTAACCCAACTATCCTTAGTGGCCAGCAAAACCTTCAAGCATAACTTCCCATCATAAGCTTAATCTTCTCCACGACCTTCCAACATCACTTTTAGGTTTTGATGATTTTACTTTCAGGAGGAGGATCAACCCTAACATATTCAATGGACTATACTTACACCACTTTGTTAATTGCCACTAAGTCAATATCAATATCTTTACATCAAAGATGGCAACAATCCTAGTTATGCTCAATAGCCTTCTTTGGTCTTAACACAACTTAGTTTGTTTCTTTTAGCTAGGTTGTGCTACCTTCAACTCTTGGAGCAAGTTAATCTTGATATTCGACCATATTGTATCGCTAATATGCTGAGAATACTTGTAACAATCCAGTTTGACTTGCTTTGCATTGTCATCTTCTCTATGTTCAAGGAAGGGCGCACAGTCCTTTATAATTCTTATTTACTCGTAGTGTAAGTTGTTGTTTTACCTATATTATACCTCATAGTTATTTTTTCCTTTATGTATTTTTCATACAAACAAATCCATGTGTCCTCTGCCCACACTATTTATTTTACTAATTATGTGTGATAACTCTTTTCTAGATAAGCTAATCAAAACTTCACACTCAACCAACACAACTTGTGGCATGCAATACCATATTTCTGATGATATAATTAATCCTCATACCTCCATGCTATCAATTGGAATATAGAGCCTAACATATCGTTGTTTAATGGGCTGATGACAGCAAGAGATCGAGATTGGCCGACGAGGAATAATCAACAAACACTCTTGTTCTAATATTCCTTCACCTCCAACTACCTAGGCTGCTAATGTTGTCCATTAGTGCACACTAATCAATATACTAATTAATCTCATCTACTAATAAATCTTCCCACGCCAGCTTAGAGTTAGGTATTACCTCATATACTCAGGCGAATGGGTTTTCTTTGTCTTTTCCTTGTCGCCACTTGATTCATATATGCTGCTCTTCAGTCTTCCCTTCTCTGAACTCTCCAATCCCGGTGGTTAGGAACAGTTGGAATTAGGTTAGACAAATGAGAAAACCAAAGAGATATATATCAGCACGAGTGCTGTAACCCTCACTCTTAACGTTCAGAATATCCAACCTCACTTAACCCCAATATCACCAAACGACCACTGCATGTTTCTTCGTAATAAACTCCATTGCGAGGTCTGTTTGGTCACCTTCACCATGCAAATGATCTAGAAGAACGCTTCTCCCTCTTAGAAATAAATAGGCACTGGACACCCTATATACTAAGCCTTACACAGCCACCTTAAATTAATTCCTTTCTCTTGTTATTAATTATTTGGCTAATAATTAAGATGGAGGAAGGCCTTCCTCCAGGCTTTCGTTTCCACCCTTCTGACGAGGAGCTCCTCACTTATTATCTTACGCGTAAGGTCTCAGGTTTTGAATTCGTATCCAAAGCTATTTCTGATGTTGATCTCAACAAATGTGAGCCATGGGACCTTCCAGGTAGAAGATATTTTGATATTTTGCGTGTAAATGTTATCTATTTATATTTACAAGCAACCTGATGAGTCCTTAATTAAAGATTTGATTTTGCTTAATAGTTTCAGGAAAAGCCAGCTTGGGTGAGAAAGTAGGGTACTTCTTCAGCTTGAAGGATAGAAAATACCCAACAGGGATGAGAACTAACCGAGCCACCAATGCCGGTTACTGGAAGACAACAGGCAAAGATAAGGAAATTTTTCACTATGGCGCATTAGTTGGCATGAAGAAAACCCTAGTTTTCTACAAGGGTAGGGCTCCTAAGGGTGAGAAGACCAATTGGGTTATGCATGAATACAGACTTCAGTCTGAGTTCCCTCACAAACCATCGAAGGTACAGAAAATTACTCTTCTTAAATATTTGATTAATAACGAAACTAGCTAATATTTACTTCTTTACCAACGCAGGAAGAATGGGTTGTGTGCAAGATCTTCAAGAAGTGCAATAACTTTCATATGAAAGAGCCTAGTTCAAGCTTTCCTTCTATGTTGCTGGAATCTCCTGGAAATACACTAAGTGATCAGTTTGGAGATATTGATGTGTCCATCTTGAATACTCTTCCTGATTCTTCATATCATTTTAATCCAATATTACAACAAAATGATGGAACTGCAAATCATGCAAACGAGGGAAATAAGATGGATTTAAAACTATATATGAACTTGTTATGTAGCAGATACCAACCAAATTATGGATCAATCAATGCTGGATCAAGTATGAATACATTTGCTGGGAATGAGGATGCCTTTGTTAACCCTCAAGACTTAAAATTTACAGATCTTGTGCAGAAGCAGCAGCAGCAGCAGGAGGGGGAGGAATCCATCTGGAGAGGATATTGATTAAGTTTTTCATGCATGCAGATGGTTAAGTTATTTAATGCATTCATCACTTTAATTATAAGTTTGTAGGCATATAACTAGGCATTTGTTGAAACTCCATATTGTGAATTCTTCTTTAAAAGGATTTGTTATTGGTTCTGCAACAGTTGTGGAAGTGCTGTTGCTAGCTAGGTTGGAAGCCAATGTATAGAATTAAATGTTAGTCTTCTATGTACTGATAAAATAGCAAATTAACTTCTGTAAGGAGGTGTTAGATGTCTAAGTCTTCATTTAGGATGGCTTTCTTACTATTTTTTAAAGCAAATTTTTAGTATAAAAATTAAAATTATTTACTAGAAAGCTGCTTTAATAAACAGTAAGAAAGCTGTCCCAAACAAAATCTAAGTTATAAAAGGTGTGTAGTTTGTTTTTGTTTAATTTTATGCTTTGTTTGTGTTAGAAATCTGAGAATGTGGAGAGAAATGGATTGCTTGAAAGGAGGAAGGGAGAAGCACAAATTGGAAAATGGAAATCTCTTCATTAGAATATTCAAAATAATTTGACTCGCTTAGATCCTTATGAAATAATAATTTATGAATTTCGAAATATAAAAAAAAACAAATTTCTCTCTCCATACATGTATATCTTTTTGTATGTAATTCCCCTTAATTCTACTTCTGCACTGATCTCTGCCCTTGCTTTCTCGTTAGCTTCATGTGGGCGGTAATGATGTCAGCTTAACATTAGATATCCAATTGTTTTATTAATTTATTTTCTTCATCATTAGCTTGCACGTACGTATTTTTGCTTTTCGGCTTTAAACCATAAAAACATGCTAATTTTAGGGCATTTTTAACTGCTATTAAATTGCTTGCCCGATTCTAAATTCGCTACAAGACCTTCGTGATTGTAATATGTTGGGGGTGGAAGTAATTAAAGCACACAACCAAATAAACAAGAAAATAGAAAAGCAGAAAGGAAAGTAAAGAACACCAAGATTTGAAGTAGAAAAACCTAAAATTAGGAAAAAGCCACAGAGCCACACCATACCAAGAAATTCATTATAAAAATTGGGAGAAATTTATACATATCACTCTTCTCTCTCGCTCTCTACATGCTTCTCTTCTTTCTTATACCGTTCTTACATAATAACAAACAAAAATACACAATACATACCACCAAGGGACACCACCCTTAATAAAAATGATAAAAAAATATTCAGCCAATCAATTAAAATAATAAACTTAAATAAATAAGTTTTAATTTTAATATTCTGTAGGTTTTAATATAAATAAAAAAATTTATCCACTTAAACAACTTTATAAGAACGGTGCATTGGTCGGACTAGCGCGCGCCTGCGCAGGCAGTGGGATTGCGGCTTCGATTCCTAGGGCAGACAGGCACCCGAGGACAAGATCCAGGAACGGGCTCACCTGGGTCTTCTACTGGGCGAGGGTTTCGGACCCACGGGAGTGGCTGGGAGCGAGTTGGAGAAGCTAGGCGCGGGTTGCGGACCCGCCGGAGCAGCTCAACCTGGGCGCCCGGGATGAGAAATTTTTTTCAAACCGTTTTATTTATTCCGACAGTTCTTTTTCACCGAAAAAAAGTTCCGACGAAATTTGTTCGCCAAAAAAAATTTCGGGCAAATTTTTTGCAACGGAAAAATTTTCTAACACTCGATTTACCGTCGAAGACGTTTTCGTTTGAAATCCACCGAAAAACTTTAAAATCTGCCAGAAATTCAGCAGGAAATATATAAATTTCATGTAGTGAATGTCGACACATGCTATTGATAATAAGGTCAATACGCATCATCGACACTTACTTCAACCCCTAGCTCAACAATAGTATTTATGATGAACTTCTTAGTCTCTGTGTTCCGCTCATTAAAGGAGAATAATTGAATCGACCTTAAAATGATATCTTGAAAATAACTTCAATGCCTCAAGGCTTTTCAACTTGCATCATGGAATCTATTCTTCATAAGCTATGTCTACAACATTGTGTCAACACCATCCCCAATTACAGGGAAGGGCATCATTTGAAACATATGATAAATATTAGTTGAATCATTTTAAATGAGTTAGATTACGTGATTTTTTTTTCCATTAACGTATTTGTGTATGCGTAAGATATTCATGTAGAACTAAAACATCAAACTTTTTGTCTACTACGGTGAATTTTTAAACATGCATTGATATATACACGAGAGAGGTAGTGGCATGTTGGTGGGAAAAAATAATTCAATATTCTACAAACTTTTGATCAAATTTTCACCCACTACAGGAAAAACAGTGAAAACCGGCGGTTTTTACCGGCGGTTAGTGTAAAATTACCGGCGGTTTGTCAAAGTACCGGCGGTCTAACGGCGGTTCAGTGACCGCCGGTAAAAACGGCGTAGGAAACAAATACCGACGGCCTTTTACCGGCGGTTTATTTTTGCGGCGGTTTTCCGGCGGCCCATACCGCCGGGGATCACCGGAATTTCAACCGTCGGTCTTTCGGCGGTTTGGCCGCCGGTAATGTAACCGCCGGAAAACCGCCGGTCATAGTACCGGCGGTGTTCCGGCGGTAAACCTGGCATCGTCTGGTTCATTAGACCGCCGGACGGCGCCGTTAGACCGCCGGTACCTTACCGGCGGTTGACAGCGGTTATAGCCGTCGGTATTACCGACGGTTTAAACCGTCGTGCGTCCATCGTAGCACCGCCGGTGACCGTCGGTAAGCCGCCGGTATTCAACCGGCGGTTTAATAATAACACCGGCGGCTTTATCTTGCCCGTCCGGTATCGTAGTTTCCGGCGGCCAAACCGCCGGTTAGCCGCCGGAAACCTGTAGCACCTGAAAAAAAAAATTGACAGCATCCCCTCTATTTGAGGGAGGTTCACCCTAAAGTCTAAACCTGCAGAAAAAGCATATATATGTTGGGCAACACGCCGCTATATTCATCACAACCAGAAAATACAAAATTCATCACAACATTACAATCACAAATACACAAGATAGTTCATGTTAATGTTACAATCACAAGTTCAGAAGTTTCCAAGTTCTAATTAATACATTCATCAAACATAATAAACATCTAATCATCATCGGTATCCTCACTGTCTGCAGATGGCTGCTCCTGTTGGTCCTTCTTCCTTTGTTTTCCAGCTGTGTAGGATTGCAACCGTGCTTGCATTTCATTCTGAGCCTTCCTCATTTCTTCAATCTCTCTAGCTTGAACCCTTTTCATCTCTTCAATCTCTCTAGTAAGTGCTGCAACCCTCTCACTTACAGATTCTTCAGCTCCACTTGGATCATGAAATGCAGAGGTGTATGAACTGCCCTCAATAGCAAAAGCCTGTGAACCCATGCCATATACCCTCCCCCTCTGTCTTCCACCAACAACTTCTGACCATGTCTGATACTCAGAAATATGGGCCGATCCAGAAGATGATCCCTCGCCAGTGGACTACCGACTTTCTCTAGCTCGTAAGAAATCATCCTGCGAGTTACAAATAGTTATATTAAAATAAATTAATAAAGGAAGGTCATTTAAATCTAATAAAGGAAGGTCATTTATAATATTTTTAACCAAGTCTTTTAAGGTCTACCTCTATCTTTCTTAACATAAGTCAAATCTAATACATCTACTCTCCTAACCGGATCATCAGAAGGCCACCATTTTTTGTGACAAACCATGTAAACTGACTCTCTAATCTTATCTTCCATTGGAGCAACTCTAATATTTTCATGTATATGCTCATTTCATATCCCGTCTCTAAAAGTAAAGCCACTCATCCATTTGAGCATCCTCATCTTTGCAATATTTTACTTAATATTAAGCTTCTCTTTTAGTAGTCAACATTTTGCACCATAAAGTGTTGCAAGTCTAAACATCATCTAATTGAATTTTCCCTTTAAATTTGAGCGAGATTTTTTTATCACACAACATATCTTAGTGTTTACAATTTAGCCTTTGGTTTTCAATATTTCCTATATTTCCTATAATATTGATGTGTGCAAGAAAGAAAAAATTATCACCTAAACATTACCCTAGTCTTGTTTGCTCTCGGAAGCTTATGTGATCAAGGTTGATGCTCTCACACCTCTCTTTTTTATGGTATTTTTGAGGAAATTTATCACCTAAATTTTTATTTCACACCAACTCATTTTCTTTGGCAATGTACATTTTTAAATGCATTCTGTTATATGAATGATTTTTACCCCACAAAATGAGGAATCTCTCTCGCTCTCTCTCTTAACTCTTAAGAAATATGCATTCGAATCCACACTTCGTCTTCTTCTTCTTAAACCTAATTGCTAGTAAGATAAATGAGCTTATAAAGCTTGAAGTACATTCCATTTTCTAATTTAGTTATAATATCCATTTCATTTATAAAGCTTGAAGTAAATTCGGCCGGAGAAGAGATCGACGGTTACCTTCGGTTAGGGAGTAGGTTGGTGGTCGGAGAAGAGCTATCGGCGGCCGGAGTTGATCTGTCGGCGGCCGGAGAAGACACGTCGGCGGCGGAGTCGATTCGGGGTTCAGGAGGGGTCGGAGGCGAGCTAGGGCAGAGCGACCGAGAGAGAGAAGAGGGAAAAAGTGAAAATGAAATGCGAGGCACGGGTGTTCATTTTAGGGCTTCTACCGGCGGTGTACCAGCGGTTTGTGCCGTCGGTAAAAATTTACTTATCAACGACGGCCACACCGTCGGTAAACCGCCGGTCTGTATTGTAGTCCGGCGGTTTAGCGACGGTTATATAACCGCCGTTAGTACCGGCGGCACAATGAGGGATAGGCACCGGTAAGCCGCCGTTAAACGCCGGCGGCTAAACCGCCGCCCAAACCGTCGGTAACACCGGCGGCCTACAAACCGCCGGTTATGGCCGCCGGTAATAGCTGTTTTTCCTGTAGTGACCCAACCAAGAGAGAGAAAGAGAGAGAATTATCAAAAATATTATCCCATGAGTACATGAAAAGAACATCTTTTGTCAAAAAGATTTCAATTTTACAGTGCCGAAAACATGACTTTTTACAAAATGTTGTTTTCTATATTAGGAATGATTTTTTTCGTCATGATAAATTTTAAGAATTTTTAATCTGTTATGTGATGAGTGCAATGTATTGAAGGATTCATGTCAGAGGAATTAAGTTAATGTGTAATGCATTAAAACTATGATAGAGAGCTATTGAGCATTGTTTACGATGTTATACTAAAATTTCTCAAAATAAAATTTGATTAATGTCACGTAGGTCTATTATAGAAGCTATACACTTATTGAGGGATTTGATAGATAAGTATAAAGAGAATAAGGAGGTTCTACCAATGATATTTATCAATTTAGAGAAAGCATATGATAAGGTTCCAAGAGAAATGCTTTGGAGAGTTCTAGAAAGATCGAAAAGAGATAATAATGATTATGGTAAAATCATTAAAGATATGCATGCAAGTGTTGTTATCTATATTCAAACATGCACAAGGTAGTTTCACCAAGTATTTTCCTTTTCTAGTTGGATTACATCAAGGATCAACTTTAAGCCATATATTTTTATTTTAGTCATGGATATTCTAACTAGATGTTTGAAAGAGAAAGTACTCTAGTATATGTTTTTTGCTGAAGATATAAATCTTGTTGACAAGACTAGAGAGAGTTGAAGGAAAACTTAAATTATGAAGGTCAATCTTAGAATCTAATGGTTTTTGTTTGAGTATGTCTAAATTTGAATGCATTGAGTGTGATTTTAGAAGTATTATATATAGGGGGGATTTTGATTTTTTGCGATCAAGTCATTAATAAGAGTACATGTTTTTGATATTCGGGGTCTATTGCTCAAAGTGATGATGAAATAGATGAGGATATTATTAGTATAATTAAAGTTGGATGGTTGAAGTGGGGATCAGGACTATTGTGTGATAGAAAGGTACCCCTCAAACTTAGGAAAAATTTCATACGATAGTGGTGAGGCCTGAAATGTTTTATGGCACAAAATGTCGGCTATTAAAAGATAAGCATAAAAGTAAGTTAAGCTTTGCAAAGATTAGGATACTCAGGTGGATGAGTGGCTTCACCCTTAGAGATAGAATGTGAAACAAGTATATATGTGAGAGTTTTAGAGTAGATCTATGTCATGCCCTAGAATTCATTTTGAAAAAAAAAAATCTTTTTTTATCTTTTATTTGACAACAATCATAGTTATCTGATTCTATTTATCAGTGATAAAATCAAATATTAATGGAAGCAAATTCTATTGATAAAAAAATTCATATCCATATATATTCATTTCTTCAAAATCATAATAATACTTAGGAATCATACAAATAAAATCTATCATTTCAGTCAAAAGTATAAGAGAATAACTAGAGAAAGAAAGAAATGATTAATAGTAAACTTGGAGAAATCTGATCAGCCTCACACTCTTCATCCTCTATACTAACCTGAAATCATTTAAACATCATAAAATGAGCTAATAGCCTAGCATTTCACCAAATCTTACAACTGAACCAAAACACGATAAAGAATATCACGTCAGATCGGTTCAATACTAATTATAGTCATATGGTTATGAATCAATGCAGAAATAATAAAACTCATGTGCATACAATAGCAGTAGAGTTGATAAATAATAAAATAGTATGAAATAAGAACTAGTAAAGCAGTACGGTATGAAAACCAGTAAACAAGTACATTCGTCAAAACTATATAACAATCATCGTTTCAGTACAATCAATCAGTGAAAATCAGTAAAAGAATCATATAGATCGATAAAACCAAATCATCGATAAAGGCTATCATAAATCATATCAATGCAGTAAACTAGCACCAGTAATATCAATGCAGTAAACTAATAACAGTAATCATATTCTATATCAGTATTATAGTGCAGTATCATAACCACATGCTTATATAATACGTCACATAATAAGTCAGTTAGTAAATAATATAATGAATCAATAATAGTAGGAATAATAATAATAGCATTAGTATCAGTATAAGTGATAGTATCGATGAAGTACAATAAATTAGTTAACAATATCATTGGTAATAATATCGATATTTATATCGGTATTAGTAAACTTATAGCAATAACAATAAATCAATACAACGATGATAAATAATCATTAAATTATGAACAATAAAGCTATACAATAATAATGAATCAATAACATATATTTCAGTAATCATATTAATCAAGTAAGAAGTCCTGACTTATGTGGTGTTTTCTAGTATTAATAATCTATAGTTAATAATCATTAGTTTAATAAATAAAGTCATCACTCTTTTATTAGTCAACACACTAATAACTCTTTATAACTCTCAATTAGTGTCACTTAAATTAGTCAAGGATAACACCAAACCACTTATTTAAAGGAAAGTCTGTCGTCTCACCCTCTTGTACAGGTTAGTTAGTCTCCAACAAACGTCAATGAAACTAGCTTTTTACTTATTTTTACACACACACACACACACACACACACACACACACACAATAAATCAGTAAACAGTATTATTGATAATATTATCGATATCTATAATGACAATAAATTAGTAATTAGTAAATATTAAAGTTATATAATAATAATGATTCAGCAACATATATTTCAGTAATCATATTGATTAATAAGTCCCGGCTTAAGCAATATTTTCTATAATCAATAATTTGTAGTTGGTAACATATGGCTCAGTAAATAGAGTCGTCATTCTTTTGCCCATCAGGATAGTAATACATTTTTATAACTACCAATCAGTATCACGTGCAGCCGAGGATAACACCAAATCACATATTAAAGGAAGGCCCATCGGCCTACTATCTTATACATGTTAGTTAGTCTCCAACCAACGTAAAAAAAGCTTTTTACTTCACTATAGGAAATTCAGCTATTACTGGCGGTCCTATAGCCGCAGGTAATACCGATGGTGTTTAATAAATTGCTGTCATAATTAGCGGTAGTATAATAACCGGTGATTATGGGGCCGAATTTATTTTATACTAGCGGCTAAAGCCGTCGGTTTTAAGTGACTTTTTTCTGCTATATAAACTGCTGGAAAACCGCCAGAAATTGCCCTAAATTTAGCCATCCCGAGCCTTCCTCTTTACTTCTTCACATTTCTCTCGCTGCTGCAGATGCTCGCCCCCTCTCCTCCCGCCTCTCATGATCGCGCCTCCGAGTACTGCGCAGGAATCTGGCCAACGATAACCTCCCTCCGGCTGATGATCTCACCCCCAAGCCGAACCCCTCTCCTCTCCAATCTCCTTGAGTCTCACACCTTGAACTTCTGCTCCAACTGTCAGACTCATCCACCTCCTCTACCCTAATCAACGGCCCTCCTCTTTGTTGTAGGTAACTTCCTTAAAAATAGTGATGGCCAATGGAAGAATGAATGATTTCATGAGATGTGGATGGAGTTGCTTTTTGTTGGGTTAGAATAAATGAGCAAGTGTAGTTACATCTCATTTCTTACATATCCTTAATGAGCTCATGAGTTTTGGGTTAGAACTTTTGTATTTGCATGTGATAGAAATGATCCCTATGGCTTTTCAAATACTTCATGATTATAACTAATTATAACTAGTATTGGGTCTCTTGTACCTAGTAGATGTTTTAATCATATGTCCCTTTGAGGAACAATACTTTTAAGTATGCATTTACAAGTTGTATATTGATTGTGAGAGTAATATCTATGGCCTTTCATACCAATTTATGCAGTAGACCGTAATGGATGATGACTACATGCTTTATGTTTTCTTATATTAGTTTTGAAATAAAGTTGGGTTATGTTTTGCAAGTAAATGAGTATATGCTTTGAGTCTCTTTGTTAAGAGATTTGAGAAAGCTCTTACTATTATGTGGAGGTCAACCTTAGAGTCTATACCTTGGTGTTTACTTTTCCTTAGAGGATATACCTTTGTGTTTGTTTTTTGCTCATGATATTCTTCTTGTTGATAAGACTAGAGAGGGAGTTCAAGGTAAACTTGAATTATAGAAGTCAACCTTAGAGGATGTACCTTTATGTTTATTTTTTACTCATGATATTCTTCTTGTTTATTATACTAGAGAGGGAGTTTAAGGTAAACTTGAATTATGGTGGTCAACCTTAAAGTCTAAAGGTTTTCGCTTGAGTAGATCTAAAATTGAATATATATATATATATATATATATATATATATATATATATATATATATATATATATATATATATATATATATATAATGTAAATTTAATAGAAATAGATCCTAGTAAGTGGATTGTGACTTTGGGCGATCAAGTCATTAATAAGAGTACACATTTTAAATATCTTGGTTCTATTGCATCGGGCTTATTGTGCGATAGAAAAGTCTCCCTCAAACTTAAGGAAAAATTCTATAAGATGGTGGTGAGACCTATAATGTTTTATGGTGCTGAATGTTGGACATTAAAAGAGAAGCATAATACTAAGCTAAGTGTTACAGAGATGAGGATGCTCAGGTGGATGTGTGACTTTACCCTTATAGATAGGATATAAGTCATTAGTCGAGTTTTCCTTTTTATCACATAAATTATTTATCTTATATTATTGTATTTTTTGGATGATTGGTGAATGCATTCTAATTCAAGTAAAGTATGCTTGTTCAAAGTAAATCATGTACACTTGTTCAAACTGCATATCTTCTAATAATTGATTTCAAAACAATATAGGGAAATATTTTCTTTAAAGTCCAAATGACTATCCAAGAAGAGAGATATTAGATGTATAATATATTGTTATTGGGTCAAAGAGGATTGATAGATGAATTTATACATATAGTTGAAACTTTTATTCAAGTTACATCTCAACTACCTTCTTTTATGTTCGATGGAATGTTTAGATGTTCATGTTTGAAGTACAAAAATCAAGCATTCCTTAAGCTTGATGATATGAAGGTTGATTTATATTGTAGGGGATTTGTTCTAGACTACTGGATTTGGACCTCACATGACGAGTACGAGCCACACAGAGATACTCATGTCAGTCCATCCACAACTTTTGAAATATTTAATGAAGATCAAATGACTAGACCATATAAAGAACTTATTTTTGATGTAGCAGGTCCTAATTTAAGGGCTAGTATGAAAAAGCTACCAAATATAGAAACTAAAAATTCTTTGAGTTACTACATGCAGCTCAAAAACTAATTTGGGATGATTGCAAAACTTATTTAAAACTATCGATTACAGTGAGAATACTAAGTATCAAAACTGAATATAATATTTCTTGTGATTATTTCAATTACTTCATTGGTCTTCTCAAGAAAACTAATCCAACGAATAATTTAATTCCCTCAAATTTATACCAAATAAAAAAATTAGTATCCAAGTTGGGTCTCACTACTATAAAAATTAATTGTTGTATCAATGAATGTATATTATACTACAAGGATGATGCAATAGAAGTTTATTGTCGTACCTGTAATGCGCCTCAAGTTAAGTCAAACTCGAAAAAATAATGTCGTTAAAAAAAATATGTTCCATATTCCCGTTTATTTTATTTACCAATCATTCTAAGACTTCAACGGCTCTATACATCAATGAGTTTAGTAGGTCATTTGAGATTGTATAAAGAGAAATTAGTAAACAGGGGTTTTTCTTTTCATCTATTAGATGCTGAAGCATGAAATTATTTTGATCAAGTACATACTTTATTTGTTGTTGAATCATGCAACATAAGATTGAAATTATGTGCTGATAGTTTTACCCCATATAGTCAAGCAACTTCATCGTACCCTTGTTGGCCAATTATACTAACAACATACAACCTTTCACCAGAGATGTGTATGATTATCCCGTACATATTCTTAACACTTATAATGCCTATACCATATAATCCAAAACCAAAAAATTGATATTTTTTATAACCATTAATTGATGATCTTAAGTTATTATGGAAAGAAGGTGTCATCACATATGACATCTCAACTAAATAAAATTTTCTCCTTCGAGCTGCATTGCTTTAGACCATTGATAATTTTTCAGCTTATGGTATATTATTTGGTTGTAGCACAATAGAAAAATTAGCTTGCTCTTACTGCATGTAGAATACTAAAGCTTTCACATTAAAACATGGAGAAAAAATTATTTGATTTAATTATCATCATATGTTCCTACCTATTAATCATCCATTTAGGAGGAATAAGAAAGCATTCATTAAAAACATAGTTGAGAGGTCACCTCCTCCACCTAGATTAAGTGGTGATGATGTACTACAAAAACTTTCTGACTTCTCATAAATTATTGATTTTCAATGTTATCAGAGTTTAAATTTTTGGGATATGGTATTCAACATAATTAGATTAAAAAAAAATATTTTCTAGATATTATCATATTGGAGAACAAATTTGATAAGACATAAACTAGATGCCTCTAACAGATACTACGGATATTGAATAAGTTGTTGCAAATGAATTCTCAGCTTAGTTTAGATCTTATGTGAGCCCTTAAATTTTAAAATTTTTATTTGAATTACATTTTATTTAATATTAAAAACCCTAACATTTAAAAATTTTCTTAGATATATAATGTTGATAATAAGTATTTTGATAAAAGTCTGCAAGTACTAGCATAAGGCCCAATGGGAAAAATTAAGACCTGATTAATATATATAATGAATGAGTTCAAATTTTATTCTAAGTCGTGGAGTATGTGTTAGAGGAAATACTCATGAAGAAGATTGTAATTATTACGTATTCTGAATGTGGTTCTTGACTTGGAGTACCCAGGTGATGATGAGAACTTTGTATGTTTGTTTAACTGTCAATGGTATGATCTAGTACATAATATAGGCACAAGGGTTCATCATATGTATGGTTTAGTAGACATAAAATAAAATAGAAGACATGAAAAGTTTGATTCATTTGTGTTAGCAAGTCAAGCTTTTCAAGTTTATTTGAGCAAAGATCCTAGTGATAGTAGGGATAAACAAGACTGGCTAGTTATCATAAAAATAAAAGCATGGAAGATAATTGATCAATAATAAATTATAACAACTACACATCAAGAGAATGAGATATCAAATTATAGGTCTATTAAAATTGAGGAGATGTCACTATAACCCATAATATTGAAATGTAGTTATAATGTGTGAATAGTTCAACTAGCTCATCAAGTGAGAATAATGATGAAAGTGAAGATACCCTAGAGAGCAATAAAAATATTTCTGATTCTGAATAATTTTTGTAATTTAAAATTATAGTTTTTATAATTTAGAATTATAGAATTATAGTTTTTTTTATATTTCTAATTTTGACTAAATTTATTATAATGTAATTATAGAATTATTTTTTTTTTGAATTCAAGTTAGTAAACATATCATTCTCTTGCTAAATATCTCTTATCAAATCTATTTTAAATGTTAATTATTATTGTGTATTATGTAATTCTTTATGTTTATTATAACTAATTTTATCTATATATATTTTTTAATTTTTTACTTATGCAAATCTCTAGAATACTTATAATTTAATTTTTTATATGCTACAATGATTTACTAACTATTTTTTTTAATGCATATGACTTCAGGTGATGATAATCCTCGTAGATCCTTCACCTCAAAGTTTTCTAAAAAAAAGTTGAGTGTTGGACCTAGCAGACCTAGTCAATCTAATAAAGGGAGAGGCAGAGATTAGTTCCACCAATTATACCATCACCACCACCACCCAAGAGTTAGTAGCAGTCCCCTAGTGAGCAGGGTCAGGGGCCAGTCAGATCCACCTATTATTGGTATACCACCACCATTTCCTAGGAACTTCCCTCCTCCGTCGACGAGTCCTCGATTTCTCTTTTCATATTAGGCACATGCATCCATTCTATCCATATTACCCCCCACCAGCATCAAACTTGTCCATTCACCATCCCTTACCCTCCTTACCCCCATCCATATTATTACCCATATCTGATGCAACCAGAACACTATGGATCATCTACACCAGCAGAGGTTGGTTCTGGGATTCTGCAGCTGCATCAGATAAGTGTTTATATATTGAGCTTGAGGGTGATATATAAGTTCAATTTATTTTGTTAAGTTTATTATAATTTGATATATATGTTATTGACAAAAAATTTAACTACAGCTTTAATCCCTCAAGGTTACCTACACACAAGATTCAGGATATCATAAGAAGTAAATATGACGCTCCTTACTTATCATGTAAGAAGATCTCAAAAGAAATTTGGGATATTTGATTTAAAGAATTTCAGATATATTTATTTGGCATGAATTAAAATATTTGATTTAATTTATATTAATATTATTTGATATGCCTATATTTTTTTATAGAAAGAATTTAGGTGGTTGCCTGAGCATAGCACGAGGATTAGAATAAATTTTTAGAGGAGAAGATCGACCCGTCTTAGGGACATGTTCATGGACATTAGAAAGTCTGAACAGTATCTACTATGGATTGGAGATGGCGTATGAGCAGATCTGAGTAGAGCTTGGATGAGCCCTGAGTTCACAAAAATAAGAGAGCAGAATAAGGAGAATAGAGCATCTGATTGTGGGGGTCTAGGAAGCTTCTTTCATATTGGTGGATATGTTCCTCATACTGAATATAAACGACGACTGGTAAAAGCTTTTAATTAGTTTAATAAATATATGTATATTATTTTAATTATATTTTCTATTTTTAGAAAGAGTTTCTTAGTCATGAGCCGACACCACTGGAGTTGCATAAGAGGACTCACCAACATCAAATTGACCATCAGTGGGTTGATGAAAAGGCTAAGAAAGCTCATGTGAATATAATATTTAGACTTTAAAAATATAAATTTAATATAAAAAAATCTCATTTTAATATAAATTTATTCTCGCAGGATGATTTTATACGAGTTCAAAAAAATCGTCAGTCTACTGGTGAGGAATCATCTTTAGGACCAGCTTAGTATTCTGAGTATCAAACATGATTAGATATTGTTGGAGGAAGGCAGAGGGGGAGGGTATATATCTTGGGTTTGGAAGGCTATGCTTATGAGGGCAGTTCATTCACATCACCATTTTATGATCCTAGTGGAGCTAAAGAAACTATAAGTCAGAGGGTTGTAGCCCTGACGAGAGAGATAGAAGAGATAAGAAAGATTCAAAATGAGATGCAGACAGAGCTACAATCCCATAGAGATGAAAATCAAAAGAACAAAGAGCAAGAGCAAACACATACATAACTAGATAGTGAAGACATGGAGGATGATTAATACTCTTATTTATTTAATGAACTTATGGTTTAAATATTTAGTTTGATGAACTTGTTATGTGAAAGCGATGACATGGACATGTTATTGTATATTTATATGTTATATTCATTATAGACTTTATTTGATTTGATGAGTTTATTTATTTTGATGAATTTTCTAGACTTTATTTTCTTATTGTGGATTTCATTTCAATGATATATATGTTGATTTTGGATTAGTGTTGTGGGTAAATTATAGTGGAGAGTTTCCCATATTGATGATAATTATTTTCTATAATTATGTGCAGGTTTGTGGAAATTTGAATAAATAGAGGGAAGACTATCATTTTTTTTTTAATGCTACAGGTTTATGGCGGCCAACCGACAGTTTGGTCGCCGAAAACCTCGATACCGAACGGCTTATTGTAGCCGCCAGAAATTTAATAAAGCTGTCGGTAAACACTGGCAGTTGTCGGCAGTCAACTGGCGGCAACCGGGCAGCTTATCCTCTGGTAAAACCTACGGTTTTTACAGCTGGTAAGCCGTCGGTAATTCACTGGCAGTCTACGGGTAGTGACCCGGCAGTTTACCCACTGGTAACAACCGAAAATTTTGATGGCTGGACTGCCAGTAAGCCGTCTGTGATTAACCGGCAGTCACCGGTGCTACGACCGCATATAATTACCGACCGTCTAGGCCACCGAAAAATCGTCGGTGCGTATAATTGCCGGTAATGGATTGCTAGAAATTGTTTCATACGTGATTTATTCCTGTGATTTTTGAGCCGCCGATTTTTTACGAAATCGCTGGAAGTATATCATTAACCGTCGATAATGCTTGAATTTCCTGTAGTGCTTATTTTTCACACATATTAATATCATATTTTTTGTAGTAATGGTAACCATCTATTACTCAATCACACATCTATTTTCATTCATAATGATTATACTAGGAGTATTTTTACATAAAAATACTTACTTATATTAAAAAATAATCGTACAAAATTCAATAACTTTTATTGTACTTGATAAAATTAAAAAATATTACAATCAAATTTTTAGAATATCAGTACAATATCATATAAAAAGCTATGTAGTAGAAGTTCAATATATTCAGAGAAAATGCAATAAAACCAATTTTGGGGAGAATCAAACAAATGAAATCAAAATCTTTAAAAATAGAAGTAGGATCAAAGTCGCCTACCACAACCTGAGTAAGTTCCAAAAAAATGGTGAAGCGATCCGATGGGATAAAATCATATTTTCTCTTTTTTTCTCTCTCGTATTTCATTCTCTTCCTTATCTTCCTTCTTTAGTATGACATGGCTTTGAAATTTAGATTGTTCATTTAAAAAAAATTATTTCAAAAATTCGGGTTATAACACTTTAATGGCATATATGATTTGAGAAAGTCACCTTAGATGATTTGGACAGAAAGCATAGACCTTATGATGACCTGGTTAGTAGAGTAGATATATTAGATTTGATCTATGTTAAGAAAGATATAAATATATCTAAAATAACTTGGTTAGAAAATATTACAAATATATTTTCTTATTAGATTTAAATAATAATTTGACTCTTAATAGAACACAATTAAAAAAAATATTTATTTAGCACCCCATATTATGGGATAAAGACTGGTGTATCATCAAAGAATTTTCTTGATCGGGCATGAATCTTGAAGCAAAATCAAGTTGGAATCTTCAAAAATTAAATCGAAAACCATGTGAACTTTGATTTTAGCAAACTTATAGATGAATTAAAGGTCTCAAAAATAAGAACCTAACGACACCAAATTCAACCCAATCAGAGCTCAAATAGGTCCAAATCAAAGACCTGAAGCGCATTTGGAAGGTTGAATCCATACTTTGGATTATAAAACAATTTTTAAATGTAACATGCTTATAGTTAAATTGAGCGTCTCGATGAGACGAATCCGTCGAGCCAAAGATCATCAAATTATGATATCGCTAAGACATTCAAATGTCGAATAAACAGTTCACGATCAAGTGATTCAACATCGGCTGTTCATTCAAACCACTCCCAAATCACCCTTGATTTTCCTCTTATTTACTGGCCACTCTCAGAAAACTATAAATAGACCCATCATTTCTCATGAGAGGGGACCGAAACAAAAAAGAGAAGAGAATGGAGCAAGCAAGAAAGAAGAGCAGGAAGAAAAGGATGAGAAGGAAGAGAGCTCTCTTACCACTATACTCTTCCTCGACTACCGCCAGATAAGTTTTGCCCGACTGCCAACTAACGTCAGAGTTCTGCCCGACCATCAACAGAAGCCGGATTTCCACCCGACCACCAAACGTTATCGGATTTTCGATCTTCGTTTGTAAATGAATTTCAACCCAAGAGTTGATTATTGTAATCTGATAGTCCTCAATTTCAGGGACGAGTCAGCCACTTGTAATCTAAGCAAACAATAGTAGAATCATTTTAATTGGGTGTGGACCATGGTTTTTTCCTCTTCCAGCGTTTCCACGTAAAATTTTTTGTATTACATTTGTCTTCTGTTTTTGTGCTTGATACCCATACAATACTGAGACAAAAATTTTCGAACTCTATCGCCGCATATATTCAAGCCCGCAACAAAGACTATATATTATTGTTATTGCTTTGTATGCAGTGAACACAATATAAATTAGTTATATTATATATTGATCTTAAAGTAGATCTAAAGAATTTAAAATTTATCATAATTATTTTTTGATAAAAATATTTTAAAATAAACTCTTTCCCCATTTGAAATTATGCTGATATTTGAATTGAATATTAAAAAACCCAAATCGCTCGTGCGACAAGCAACCACGAAATCTAGCAACTAACAAACGGGTCCCACTCATGATTCCAAGCCCCTCACTAATCTCAGGCCATTTGAAGACCGTCTTCTTCGCTTCCTCCTAAAGAAAGGTCGCCCTTCTTCGTCCCAAACTCGATTAAAAGCAAAGCCAAGTCCCAATAGCCATTACCTTCCCTAACAATAAATGCATAATACCACTCTCTCTTTCCCCTTAACCTCTCTCCCCTCCACCCCATTCCTCCATCCTCCTTCCCATGGCAATCACCCTGCTCCGAAGTTCCTCTTCCCTTCCTTCTCCTACCTTAGCCTCTTCTTCCTCGTTCTTCACCTCCTCTCCTTCCTGCTAACCAAGCTCTTCTCCTTCCTCCACCGCCGAGCAATCTCCAAGCGGTCAGTGCACTTTTCCTCTCTTTCTACGACTTTGGCAGCATATATATATATATATATATATATATATATATTATTAAAGTTTTGATCTTTTTGTTCAGGGATAAGAAGCTCTGCATTCCTCATCATGAAAACAAGTTCGTCTCCTCCACAGCCTCCGTCTCCGACGAACTCTACCGGAAACAAGACATCATCGCTGATATCTTTCTTGGAGGGGACGCTTTGCTTTTCCTGTACGGTAGAAGTTGTGAGAAGGATACCATTCTTGTCGATCAAGAGACAGATTCCAAAGACCAGATTCTCCTAGGAGGAGATGATGCCTTTGTTCAGGAATCAGAATATAGTTCCCCTCTACAAAATATTTCCCTCGATGATCCTGCTCGTAACTACAGTGCCATTGCTGAAACAAACCAGCCTGGCTCTTCGGATTGCTTGGTATCTACTGTCACTAATGATTTTCAAAACGAAGAGAATTTGAATGAAGAAAAATATTACATTGTTGAGGAAAACATGAACAGTGAAGTGAAGAAGGAAAAAATAAACGAGGATAAAAAGCTTTTAGCTGCTGAAAATCCAAGTTTCAAGCTTGAACAAGTACATCGAGAGAGACAAACCATTGGCGGTTCGCTCACTGGTGAATCGACTTCGAAAAGCTCTATTGAATGGAGAAGCTCTACAATTTTTCGCGACTCTGAGACAGAATATCCATTCTCTTCATCATCTAGAAGAAGCTCTTCCAACTGGGAGTTCTACACCCTGTTTAAAAAATATGATGAGGAAATGTTCTTCTTTGATAGAATCAGTGCCCAAAAGCTCGCAGAAACAGGTATCGATCAGTCATTACAGTTTTCTTCCTCACTTCCAAAGTTTGAGAACTATTATAAACTGTCTATTTAATTTACAGAATCGTTTAGATTGATTAACGGCCAACCAAGATCAATATCAAAAAGAATTGCTGAAAAATTAATGGCAAAGTCTAGAAGTAATTCAATGAGAATGAGAGATCCATACCAGGACCTGGAGAGTGCTTATGTTGCTCAAGTTTGCTTGGCATGGGAAGCTCTTAACTGGAACTATAACATATTTCGGAGATCAAAAGAAAATAAATTAGATATGGATGTTTCTATCTGCCAAGCTCGAATAGCTCAGAGGTTTCAGCAGTTTCAAGTTCTATTACAGAGGTTTATAGAAAATGAACCATATGAATATGGTCGTAGGCCTGAAATCTTTGCGAGGATGAGATTATTATCTCCCAAGCTTCTTCAAGTTCCTGAATTTTTTGGTAAATAAATATAATTCTGCTAGTTCTACAAGTTTCAGATCTTTAAGTTTAGCTTATCATGGATTTAAATTATTCCCCAACTTTTAATGAAGGCTCGGAAGGTGACGAAGAGAATCAGGACATGGACTGCAAAATTTCATCAGCTGAGTTTCTTTCAATATTAGAAGAAGCAATCCAGACCTTCTTGAATTTTCTCAAGGCAGATAAGAAGACACCATGTGAGAGGTTCAAAGCATTCATGAAGAGGAAACAAAGCACAGTAGATCTGACATACCTTTGCTTGCTAAAGAAAATTAATAAGAAAGTATGTCAGATTTCTTCTATGAAACTCCTACTTAACTATCATTTCTTCATTTTGTTATTGATTTTCCTTCTCTTTAACTTTAAACAATCAGAAGAGAGCGAGACTGGAAGAGTTAGGAAGGCGACGAAAATACTCTAAGAAAAGGAGGTCAAAGGAGGAGGAAGAGATGGAAACTTTTATGGCCATTATAGACATGAAAGTTGTGTCCAGGGTACTAAGAGTGCAAGAGATAACAGAAGAACAGCTGCATTGGTGTGAGGATAAGATGAGTAAAGTTAGAGTATGGGATGGGAAAATTCAAAGAGATCACTCCACTCTTTTTTTCCCGGTACACTAATGACTTGTATAATTTCCTCTTTTATTTTTTTTCTCTGTAGATTGCTTGATGACTAGATAAAGTGTAATGGCTGGTATATGCAGTCTATTCTCTGTAAATTCAATATAAAGAGATCGACTTGGAGAAACTAGAGAGCAACAATAATACATGCATGCATGTGGGGGTCGTATTTTAAGGATTTGGAATCTATGTTTTGAGGTAAAAAGATGATATTTGCTTGATTTGCTGATGAACAATGAAAGGGAAAGATTGGTTGGAAAAAGCAAAAGCATAAGGATGAAGTGGGGATGGAGACAAGCACAACTTTAACTTTCTTCCTCAACTTTACTTGTGAGATAACTACGGCTTTGTCCACAAGGTGGAAGATATGAATGGACCTTGTAATAGTGATCATGGATTTGATCAAGAGGATAAGGCAAACTGCAAAGAAATTTCACTAGGAATTAAGGTTTCGTTTGAGACGCCTTTTTTATTGCTTCTTGAAGCAGTTTTTTAATTAGTATAAAAATTAAAAATTTTGTATTAGAAAGCAGCTTCAAAAAGCAGTAAAAAATCCATCTCAAATGAAGCCTAAGATAATAACAATGCAAATCTGTTGGTGTGGCGGATGAAGTGGCTAACGCATCATCAAGTTTATTGTGATAAAGAAAATTTTAACTGATAAACAAGGCAATTAAAAGGTATATAGTTTAGAATATCCTACACATGCACTTCATCCTTGGTTAGGAAAAAGGTTAGGATGTGGAGATTCTCTTAGTCATGGAAACACTACTCTTTGTCTATAGTTTAAAATTGATGGCGCCCATGATGATATACATCGTAATGGTGATGGGAATATTAATTTCTCTTTAATTTGTAAGAAATGTGAAAATAATATGAATTAGATAAACATCACAATTACTAGTGGAACTATAAAGTAGTATGGTGGTTTTTGTCTCTCTTATATTTGACAAAAGTCATATAAATAATCTACGTATAATATGAAAGTTTTGCTCATAAATTCTCTTGGAATTACCTATATTATCAAAGTTTTGTTCTCCCTAAATTTAAGGTATATTCTTTCAACCCCTCCCACTTGAAATTTCAGTCCTGTCATTGATCATAATAATGAATACATGAACATGCTGACTTAGCTTAATATATAGAAAATAAAATATTTATTTTGTTTAATTGACTAAGGTTTCATTTGGGACGATTTTTTTGCTGCTTTCTAAATCAGCTTTTTAGTTTTTTTTTTTTTTTTTGAATTATAAATTTTTGTACTAAAAAGCTGCTTTAGAAAGCAGCAAGAAAGCCATCACAAACGAAGTCTAGATCTTTATAGTACCATCCATACACATTTATATGATTATGAGTGTTGCGTCCAGGAGTATTCGCGGCGGTAGAGAAATATTAAGTTTATTATCTTAGCATTGTACAAAAATCCGGCACGCAATTAAATAAGAGAGAGAGGGTCTAGCATTTATAAGACACCAAGATTTTTACGTGGAAAACCCCTGAAAAGGGGAAAAAACCACGGGGCATAGCCCAGCTTGAATGAATCCACTAGTATTGCAGTCGATTACAAATGAGGCCCTTCCTTGGTGGAAGGCCTTAGCTTGAACATCTTATGGAGTACATTACATGATGTAAATACAAAGGATCACTATTGACATGTTCACTTTGTTAGAAGGACTGCAGTCGGCGGGCGACGTAGGTCAGGAGGACCGTAGTCAGCTGGCGACGGAGGACTGTAGTTGGCGGGCGACATAAGTCAGGAGGACCGTAGTCAACGGGCGACGGATGTCGGAAAGATTATAGTCGACGGGCGACATAAGTCAGAAGGACAGTAGTCGGCTGGCGACGGAGGTCGATCGGAAGGACTGTAGTCTGACGACGAAGATCAGTATGACAGCGTCAGGTAGAAGTCTAGCAATGATAAGAAATGCATCATCGCATAGATGTCTAGCGAAGTCCGATAACCGGTAGAAGTCTGGCATCGGGTAGAGACTTGGCGAAGAGTGAAGGTCCGACGTCGGGTAGAAGTCCGACGTCTGTTGGTCGCAGAGGAGAAATTCGGCCTCCCTTGGGCGGAGTTTCGGCGTCAGGAGGGAACTCTATCGTTAAATGAGAAGAATTTCAGCATAACGTGGAAGTTGTGCAAATTCCCTGCATTTCCCAAAAATCCGGCAGAGTTCCGGCGTCTTTAGGCGGCAGGAAGAGCTCCGGCGGTGGTCGAGGAGGTGAGGAATCTCCTTTTCCCCTTTCTCCTCTTCTTCTTCTCTCTCTTCAGTTGAGCCCCCTTGGTGTAGAATGAGGGCTCTATTTATAGTTTTTCTGGAGTGGCATAGCTCGTAAATAGGCGTGAGATCAAGGGCGAACAGGGAGTGGTTTGAACGGACGGCCGATATCGAATCCTTTGATCATGCACCGTTCGTTGGACATTTGAAGGCCTTAATGATGTTGGAATTTGATGATCTTGGGCTCGTTGGATTCGTCTTGTTGAGCCATTCGATTCGAGTATAAGCTCATCAAAATCGGAGACCGTTTGGTAACTCAAATTGCGGTTTGAACCTTCTAACAGCGCTTTGGACCCTTGATCCGGACTCATTTGGGCTCGGATTGGGTTGATCTTGGTGTCGTTGGGTTCGTATTTCCGAGACGCTCAGTTTGACTGTAAGCTCGCTGAAATCGGAGTTCAGGTGCTCCCGGATTTAATTTTTGAAGTTTCCGGCTAGCTTTTTGCCTCGAGATTCGTGCCCGATCAAGCTAATTTTGTGATGCCATATCAGTTGCCCCCCTATTTTCGGACGTTAAAGCTCCAGAAGTCCGAAAATATTTGTTCCGAACTTTTACATTAGTCGAATCGCAAAAAATTGCGTTCCAACAGTTGAACATTTGCTTAAACTTGATTGTAGAGGCCACCTTGAGTTCCGAAAGTGTCGAAATCGAGTCTGGAACGTCGAAAAACGTGTTTGGGGACCACAAAAATGTCCAATTTGAATTTTTCTGGATGAAATTTGGATCCAAAACTGACTGGGAAGCCAGACCGGCCGAACCGGTTGCCGGCCGGCCGCTGCCGGCTCCGCCGGTGCGGAACAGCGGCTGCGTACGCGTACCGCGGCCACTCGAGCCTGGCCGCCTGCGCCTGGGCTGAACCCGCGCGTGAACCGCGCCTCACCCGAGTCCAGGCTTAACCCGCGCGTGAGCCGGACCTGCCCGCGCCTGGGCTGGCCGCGCGTGAAGCCGCACGCGTGTGCTATCCGCGCGTGAAGCCGCGCGCCTGGGCCTTGCCGCGCGTGATGCCGCGGGCGGATATCTCCGCTGCTACCAGCGGACGGCAGCGCGTGTTTCTCGCTCGACGCTGCGTCTGGCCACTACGATCCGTGTCAAATGTTTGCGGATCGTCGCGTGTCTCGGGTGGCTGTTCGCTGCCACCGATTTAAGTGGGCCCCATAAATGCAAAAATAGCCATTTTTTGCTATTTTTTGGTCCAAAAAACTCCCAAAAAATTCCTAAAAATTTGAAAAAATTCAGAAAAATTTTCTAAAAATAGAAAATTTTGAAAATGATTGTAACTTCCCTTCATTCTCTCAAAAACCTATAAATAGGCTCCCTAGGCCTTTAGAAAACTTGCATCTCCTCTTTCTTTCTCCATTTGACTCTCTGGCAGCTGAGGCCTCCGCTATTTGCGAGCGGGAAACTTACCCTGCTCGAATTAGCGCCCTCTTCGTGCGCAGGAGTTACGGGAATTCTTCCTCTCCCTCCGGCTTACTGACGGTTGAGGCTTCCGTTATTTGCGAGTTGGAATTTTTTCCTACTCGAATAGCGCCCCTCCTCGCGTGCAGAAGCCTACGGGATTTCTTTCTCTCCCTCTGGCTTACTAACGGTTGAGGCTTCCGTTATCTGCGAGTTGGAATTTTTTCCTACTCGAATAGCGCCCCTCCTCGCGTGCAGAAGCCTACGGAATTTCTTCCTCCCCCTCCGGCTTACTGACGGTTGAGGCTTCCGTTATTTGCGAGTTGGAATTTTTTCCTACTCGAATAGAGCCCCTCCTCACGTGCAGAAGCCTACGGAATTTCTTTCTCTCCCTCCGGCTTACTGACGGTTGAGGCTTCCGTTATCTGCGAGTTGGAATTTTTTCCTACTCGAATAGCGCCCCTCCTCGCGTGCAGAAGCCTACGGGATTTGAATGCCATTTGAGCGGAAGTTTGCTGGCGATGGACGATCGAGTTGAAGCCCATTAGCAGTCAACGATCGAGTGTGGAGCCAAGGGAGAGAGTTCGAGGGTGCGTTGCAAGTAGCATTCAAGCGAGAAGCCGATGGCGAGTAGCAGTCTGCCGACGAGGAGAAGTCCGACGACAAGGAGAAGTCCGACATCGGGTAGAAGTACGGCCTTGGGCAGAAGACCGACGAAGATTCGTCGAAGAGCAGAAGTCCGACGACGAGTAGGAGTCCGCTGACGAGCAGAAGTCCGATGATGCGTAGGAGTCTTCTGACGAGCAGAAGTCTGACGACGAGTAGAAGTCTGCTGACGAGCAGAAGTCCAACGATGCGTAGGAGCAGAAATCCGACGACGAGTAGAAGTTCAATGTCGGGTAAAAGACCGACGAAAGTTCGTCGACGAGCAGAAGTCCGACGACGAGCAGAAGTCGACTGACGAGCAGAAGTCCGATGTCGGGTAGAAGTCCGCTGACGAGCAGAAATCCGACGACAGGGAGAAGTACGACGTCGGGTAGGAGTCCGCTAACGAGCAGAAGTCCGACGATGCGTAGGAGACTTCTGACGAGCAGAAGTCTGACAACGAGTAGAAGTCCGCTGACAAGCAGAAGTCCGACGATGCGTAGGAGCAGAAATCTGACGACGAGTAGAAGTCTGCTGACGAGCAGAAGTCCGACGTCGGGTAGAAGTTCAACGTCGGGTAGAAGACCGACGAAAATTCGTCGACGAGCAGAAGCCTGAGTAGAAGTCCGCTGACGAGCAGAAGTCTGACGTCGGGTAGAAGTTCAATGTTGGGTAGAAGACCGACGAAGATTCGTCGATGAGCAGAAGTCTAACGACGAGTAGAAGTCCGCTGATGAGCAGAAGTCCGACGACGAGTAGGAGTCCGCTGACGAGCAGAAGTCCAATGTCGGGTAGAAGTCCGCTGACGAGCAGAAATCCGACGACAGGAAGAAGTACGACGTCGGGTAGGAGTCCGCTAACGAGCAGAAGTCCGACGATGCGTAGGAGACTTCTGACGAGCAGAAGTCTGACGACGAGTAGAAGTCCGCTGACAAGCAGAAGTCCGACGACGAGTAGAAGTTCAACGTCGGGTAAAAGACCGATAAAAGTTTATCGACGAGCAGAAGTCTGACGACGAGCAGAAGTCGACTGACGAGCAGAAGTCCGATGTCGGGTAGAAGTCCGCTGACGAGCAGAAATCCGACGACAGGGAGAAGTACGACGTCGGGTAGGAGTCCGCTAACGAGCTGAAGTCCGACGACGAGTAGGAGTCCGCTGACGAGCAGAAGTCCGACGTCGGGAAGAAGTTCAACGTCGGGTAGAAGACCGACGAGAATTCATCGACGAGCAGGAGCCTGACGACGAGTAGGAGTCCGCTGACGAGCAGAAGTCCGACGTCGGGTAGAAGTTTAACGTCGGGTAGAAGACTGACAAGAATTCGTCGACGAGCAGCAGCCTGACGACGAGTAGGAGTCCGCTGACGAGCAGAAGTCCGATGTCGGGTAGAAGTTCAACGTCGGGTAGAAGACCGACGAAGATTCGTCGATGAGCAGAAGTCTGACGACGAGTAGAAGTCTGCTGACGAGCAGAAGTCCGATGACAAGTAGGAGTCCGCTGACGAGCAGAAGTCCGACGTCGGGCAGAAGTTCAACGTCGGGTAGAAGACCGACGAGAATTCTTCGACGAGCAGGAGTCCGACGACGAGTAGAAGTCCGCTGACAAGCAGAAGTCCGACGTCGGGTAGAAGTTCAACGTCGGGTAGAAGACCGACGAGAATTCGTCGATGAACAGGAGTCCGACGACGAGTAGAAGTCCGCTGACGAGCATAAGTCCGACGTCGGGTAGAAGTTCAACGTCGGGTAGAAGACCGACGAGAATTTGTCGACGGGCAGAATTCCGACGAAAGTCCTGTGTGGAAGAGGTCGGAAGAATCCACCAAGAATGTGAAACCTTTCCGAGGTTGTATGCCGGAGCTCTGCTCGACGACGTTAACCTGTGTGAAAGAGGTCGGGAGAATCCACCAAGGATGTAGAACTTTTCCGAGGTTGTATGTCGGAGCCTTTGCTCGACGACGTTAACCTGTGTGGAAGAGGCCGAGAGAATCCACCAAGGATGTAAGACCTACCCGAGGTTGTATATCGGAGCCATTGCTCGACGACGTTAACCTGTGTGGAAGAGGTCGTGAGAATCCACCAAGGATGTAAGACCTTTCCGAGGTTGTATGTCGGAGCCTTTGCTCGACGACGTTAACCTGTGTGGAAGAGGTCGAATCGGATCCCCCTGGGATCGATTTTACCTTGATAGGGAGGGGGAGAATGCCGCGTGTATCCCGAATCAAAGGTGAAGAATGGTCTATTTATTAGACCGTTACTGCCTTTTTGAGGTCGAGGTTAAGACCTTGCTCGAGGAGTAGAAGTCCAACAAGGGACTGTATAAAGCTTGCAATTGATTTGAAGTATCCTTACATTCGCTCGGATATTCCTGAAATATCAACTTGATGTTGAAGGCATTGGAGGATCTATTTGACCAAGGTTTGAGTCAAAGTTGCCCCCCAGTCCGCATCTACTTCTTATGATATTGATGTTATGAGTGATCTTTTGAGATTGGAGCAAAACTTGCCCCCCAGTCGGGAACCACGTTCCCACAGACGGCGCCAAACTGTTGCGTCCAGGAGTATTCGAGACGGTAGAGAAATATTAAGTTTATTGTCTTAGCATTGTACAAAAATCCGGCACGCAATCAAATAAGAGAGAGAGGGTCTAGCATTTATGAGACACCAAGATTTTTACGTGGAAAACCCCTGAAAAGGGGGAAAAACCACGGGTCATAGCCCAGCTTGAATGAATCCACTAGTATTGCAGTCGATTACAAATGAGGCCCTTCCTTGGTGGAAGGCCTTAGCTTGAACATCTTATGGAGTACATTACATGATGTAAATACAAAGGATCACTATTGACATGTTCACTTTGTTAGAAGGACTGCAGTCGGTGGGCGACGTAGGTCAGGAGGACCGTAGTCAGCTGGCGACGGAGGACTGTAGTTGGCGGGCGACATAAGTCAGGAGGACCCTAGTCAACGGGCGACGGATGTCGGAAAGACTGTAGTTGGCAGGCGACATAAGTCAGGAGGACCGTAGTCGGCTGGCGACGGAGGTCGATCGGAAGGACTGTAGTCTGACGACGAAGATCAGTATGACAGCGTCAGGTAGAAGTCCAACAATGATAAGAAATGCATCTTCGCATAGATGTCTAGCGAAGTCCGATAACCGGTAGAAGTCTGGCATCGGGTAGAGACTTGGCGAAGAGTGAAGGTCCGACGTCGGGTAGAAGTCCGACGTCTGTTGGTCGCAGAGGAGAAATCCGGCCTCCCTTGGGCGGAGTTTTGGCGTCAGGAGGGAACTCTATCGTTAAATGAGAAGAATTTCAGCATCACGTGGAAGTTGTGCAAATTCCCTGCGTTTCCCGAAAATCCGGCAGAGTTCCGGCGTCTTTAGGCGGCAGGAAGAGCTCCGGCGGTGGTCGAGGAGGTGAGGAATCTCCTTTTCCCCTTTCTCCTCTTCTTCTTCTCTCTCTTCACTTGAGCCCCCTTGGTGTAGAATGAGGGCTCTATTTATAGTTTTTCTGGAGTGGCATAGCTCGTAAATAGGCGTGAGATCAAGGGCGAACAGGGAGTGGTTTGAACGGACGGCCGATATCGAATCCTTTGATCATACACCGTTCGTTGGACATTTGAAGGCCTTAATGATGTTGGAATTTGATGATCTTGGGCTCGTTGGATTCGTCTCGTTGAGCCGTTCGATTCGAGTATAAGCTCGTCAAAATCGGAGATCGTTTGGTAACTCAAATTGCGGTTTGAACCTTCTAACAGCGCTTTGGACCCTTGATCCGGACTCATTTGGGCTCGGATTGGGTTGATCTTGGTGTCGTTGGGTTCGTATTTCCGAGACGCTCAGTTTGACTGTAAGCTCGCTGAAATCAGAGTTCAGGTGCTCCCGGATTTAATTTTTGAAGTTTCCGGCTAGCTTTTTGCCTCGAGATTCGTGCCCGATCAAGCTAATTTTGTGATGCCATATCAATGAGGTAGTCTCTTAAATAAGTTAATTTGAAAATACTGATTTAGACATACTAGTTTAACATTACTTTAATCTGTCAAAGGTGTGTGGAGCTTTATCTCTAGCAAAAACTCTTTAATCCTATTGTAAACCTATCTATTTTATGATAGACTATGCATCATGCAAATTTCTAACAATTTAATTGTGTTATCAATTAAAATGTTCTCAAAAGTATTATTTTGAGAACATTTTAATTATTTAGAATATTTTACAAAATTCTCTTTATTTTTAATGTTAGGTTTCCTTTAAAATGTTTTTAAGGCCTTCACTAATGGAAGGATATTTTTTTAAAATAATATAAGAGTCATAATTTATCATTATTATTTGAATAAACGAGTCATTGAATTGGTGTTTTCTCTATATTTATCGTATACGTTCAATCAAGTGATCTTTAAGGGCCTTCTATTTAGATATCATATCAATTAAATAAGCTCAATTACTACTCAATTAGGTTTTGCAAATAATGATTTTGTTTACGAAGTTGGCGCAATTGGTTTATTTTCCACTTCACAAGATAATTTAAATGACAAAATTATCATTTTGACTATTTCCTCACTAATTAAAAACATAGTTTTTGCAGTGCATAATGTTGACTTTCATGTCAATTTTAACAGCGATAAAATAGTTTGTTGTGGTTTCAAAACCGCTGCATGTTCGCCATAGTTGGTATATGCTACAAAGGCATTTTGTAGTGGTTTTGAAAACGCCAATAATAAATACTACACAAAATTTCAATTTAGGTTAATGTTTACTAAAAACCTAAAATTTGAACCAAAAGGACATTAGTAAGTAGAATTTTTTTTTTTTTGTGAAACTTTTGGATTATGTTGATTATAGTAATTAATCTTAGTTCAAGTGGTAAATTATAATCTAGAGGTGCAACTTTTGACAAATACATTAATAATGGACATTGTTAACTATTATAACAATAAATGACATTGAAAATACTAAATTCGTTGACAGTTCAATATTATCTTCTTTTCTTGATTATAGAGGTTTGGTTCCAGCAATTTCATAAAGAGATTCACTAGATGAAAATGCGCTATTACAATTGAACGTTCCGTCGGAAATAGTTACTTTGGTAAAACCGGTGGTTTTATTGGCGGAATGCCAGCTGGAAACTTAATAGCAAAATATATGTTGCAATTTTTGTCGCTAAATCACTGACGCAAATTCTGCCGGATATTCGCCGGTATTTTAAAGGTTTTCAGCACATTTTTTACCAGTAATTACCGTCGAATTTTGTGCCGGCGTACTTAAACTCAACAAAAGGTTACCGGAGTATTATCTACTGGTAACCCAACCGACGGATAATATAATGGAAAGATGTCGGTACAACCCTATTTCAACCCGTCCGTCATCTGAGTTCTCATTTTGAACTCGTTCACTTTCTTTCCCTCTCTTGCGTCCGAGGGTTTCCCTAACCGTCATTTCTTGCAACTGAGAGATGCAGCGATCAAACCCTCGCCGACTTTCACCAAAAGCTGTCCCTAATGCCATCGGTAAAAGAAGGTATTATCTCATTACCTTAAGTTTGGATGTTCTCACTAGACATTTGCAAGAGAATGTATCTTAGTGTATGCCTTTTGGTCTTCGTATGAATGTTGTCACTATAGATTTTCAAGAGAATGAATCTTAGTGTATGCTTTTACTTTTGTAGTGGATGTTCTCACTAGGCACTAAGAGTGGTAATTGATTTGGGATTAAAGGGGTTTCAAAGCTTGGAAAACATGATTAGGAAAGAGATGGTGGAAGATAAATGTGGATAGAATAAGGAAATGGATTGAATAGGAAAGAGATGGTGGAAGATAAGGAAATGGATTGAATAAGGAATTTTCATATTTCAAAATGATTTGAAATTAGTTTTAGAAGTCAGGTGGTTTTTTGTTGTATTTGCTACAGGCTTCTGGTGAATTATCCACCAGAAACACCGTCGGCAGGACAATATGATGATACTTAATCGTTGTTTTGGGCGTACATTTTTGCCGGCCTTTCCGGCGGTCTATCCGCCAGTAATGCCGTCGATAACAATGCGACGGTCAGGGCGGCAGATTATCCACCGGTTATTCCGACATACAATATCTGCTAGAAATATCGGCGAAGGAAATGCTGGAATTTTCCAATTTAAAAGATGTTGGTTTCACAAGTTTTACGCCAGTAACCAGCCAGAAAATACGCCGGAAATTTTACCGGCAAAAATTCTACGTCGAAATAAATTTTCTGACACGAGAATTACCGTTGGAGATGTTTTCGCCGAAAATAAGGATTTTCCACGGATTTTACATGTTACCGATGAATTTTGTCCACCGGTAGCAATGCGCTTTCCTGTAGTGATTACATGAAGATTACAATGGGATGATTTCTAAAACGCTCATATTATTTATATAAACTCAAAGAAATTTTAGCAAAGGTTAATATTTAGTTGAGTATATTTAATAGAAGTTTATAAAAATCACAAAATGGTAGTTAGATGCCAATCTATTTAAATTTATGAGGCCAAGATATTTAACTTTATTTTTGTATAAAAGAATAACAATCTTATTTAAGGACATAAAAATCATCATTGGAATTGATTTTTTGTGGAATTGATGGATAACTTGATTAAGTTCATGTAATTTTATCATTGCAGTGACTTTATCAGCTATTCTGTCAAAATTCGAGGACTTTTTTGGCATGACTTTCGAAGAGACAAATTAGTAACATTTGATTGTCTAATCTTATCTTGATAGATCAAGAGAAAAGTTTCATTGTCCGATTTTCTGCATGCATGATAACTTATATTATCTTTATTTCCAATAATAAGTTAAGTTTTGTTTGGGATGGCTTTGCTTCTTAAAGAAGCTTTCTAGTATAAAAATTATTATTATTTTATTAAAAATCTTCTTTTAGAAGCATTAAGAAAGCCATCCCAAACAAAATCTTAAATTTTTTTTTTTCACCAAACATAGCTGAATTATCCTCTCTTAGGCAAGCCATCATGATGAAAGTTGGCATGAGTTTTATGACACTTAAAACATTTTCAAGATGCACAAGAAATGAAGCATTTTGAAAATGGAAATTGACTATTGATATTCCCATGCATGGCTAAATTTTGCCATTTGTGGGCAACAAAATGAACTCACAAAAAACATTAAAGTTTGATAAGATGATTTCAATAATTTAAACATGCTCTCATGACAATAAATTATAAAACTTTCATGATACCTTTAATTGATTTCAAACTTTTGAATCATGTAAATTTTTTTGATCTCGTACGCCATTTTTAAATTTTCAAAATAATTTTTATGATTTTCCTCGACATCAATTGGCCTAATTAAGATAATTTGATTAATTAACAAGTTAATAGATTGATACAAACTCATTTGAGTTAACTCATGAACATAATATTTTCCTGCCAACCCCTTGATTTGGGCAAATTATTAGGTCCGGTCACCGGACCTATTTCTAGGTCCAAACATCCACTAAAAATTTGCCACATTGACTGCGCTTTGAGCAAAAAAAAATGCAGTCAAAAGCACATGTAAAGGCAGGTAAAGCACAGTTAAAACACAGTAAAAAAAGCACAGTCAAAGCGCAACTAAATTGGACCTAAAGTGCAGTCAAAGCGCAATCCACGTGGCAAGTTTTTATTGGATGTCCGGACCTAAAAATAGATCTAGTGACTGAACATAATAATTTGCCCTTGAATTGATAGCATTTTATGTCAGTTCTTTAGATTTAATTTAGTGGACTTAATGACATTATGTTAGTCTAGTTAATTTGGTTAATGGACTTCTTAGCTTAGCCAATTTAATTCAAAAACTTGCATAAGCCCAATTTAGATTAAGGACACTTGAAGTTGTCTACAAAGTTTGATTTAGTATATAAGGCTTTGGGCTTTATCCTAATATAAATTTGCACTTGTTTTGTTCAAATTATTTATATTATGATGATCTGATTTATTTAATGGAGCTTACAATAGTGGAGATGGCCCAACTTACTAGATTGGAGTTAATATTTAGATTTTATGAGTTATGATATCTTTCACATTTCTTAAGATTGGTTCATCGGTAATTTAATGATAAATATTATGTGGTATCATCTAAGGGGTGTAAGTGAGTTGAGTTTAGTCGAATAATGGCTAAGCTCGAATTTGAGCTCGAGCTCGACTCGAGATCCTTTAATGAGCTCAAACTCGACTCAGTGTGTAAAAATAAAGCTCAAGATCAGCTCAATTACTCAAGCTGGTTTAAAAAACTCAAGCTCGACTCAATTGAAAAGCTCGAACTCAACTTTTTATGAAGCTCGAATTTTCATTATATTAAAAAATTAATTCTTAAAAAAATGATATATCAACATTTTTTAAAAATATATTTTAAAACCGAGTAGCTCGATGAGCTAACGAGTCGAGTTGGACTTAGCTCGAACTTGAACGCGTTTAGTAAACAAGCTCGATTATAGGCTCAAACCCGAACTCAAAACTCGATAAGCTCAACTCGAGCTCGCTAGCTACTCGAGTTTGTGCAGGCTCGACTCACTTACACCCTTAGTCTAAGAGTATGTTAAATGCATTATAGGATTATAAGTCTTTTAGGCATTAAGCCAAATCATAATATTAATTATGGATATGCGCATTAAACTTTTTTGGAGCTATTGCAACTTAAAGATGAACTATAGAAGAAAAACCCAAAAAGACTAAATTATACAAATGAAGATTTCAAGATAGTATAAAGCGTGCTTCAATGATTTAGTGTTTTGATTGAGTTGATGAGTTTCATAAAAGTATCAAGGATGATGAACACAACTAAAAATAATAAATACCTAGGAACATAAAGTTCTCACTAGAGAAAAAAATGTCTTACTAATATTTTATCTATTATGTAATCTTCCTCCTTAAGAACTAAACTGAAATACAAATATAATATAACTAGGAATGAATATTTATAAGAAAATTAAAAAAAAAAAAAAAAGGCCAATAAGTAATACCTTACTAACATTATAGAGACCTCCTCATGCAATTATCTACCAAAAAGTATCACTAAAAAGAAGGATGCTAAGAAGAGCCATAAACAACTCCACATTATGAAGAACCCAAATTGTTGATCTATATGATATAAACAAAATTATTTTTTTATGGATATTTAAGAACCCAATATTTAAAATAGAAGAATTTCTTTTATATTCTCTTTCTCCCTTTTATTTATACAATAAATATTCATTCATTTACAATCAGGTCAATTTGAAATCCATAGTTGATTAATTGCATTAAAGAAAATACGAGCTATTACAATATTACATTTATATGTCAAACTATAATGCATGAAAATAAGATACATGCTTCATGATCACTTCTCTTCTTCTTCATATATGTGGTAAAATAAGCAAGAAGCAAGAAAAAGAATCAAATTCCAAAAGAAAGAATGCACAAGCAAGAGTTCAAATATTGATTATAAAGATGATGAGACCTTTACACTCTTTCTTCAAAGGTCTAAGTATACATATTTACGATAGATTTTTCTTATAATAGGGGAAACATCTTCCAATTTACTATAATATGAGTTTATTTTAATTTAAATTTTATAATTACATTTCTTATAATAGTAGAATCTATTAAGTTATTTTAATCATTAACAAAATTATTCAAGTGCTCTTCTCTCTCTCTACATACTTATTCCTTTCTCACCTCTCTTCTAAAATTAGCCACCTTTGTGTTACCAGAAGGCCTCCCTCTTAATTTCTCTCGTAACTACCCAAGAACTATAAGGAAGATGCATGGACTTATCTATTGTGAAGAAGAAAGAGAGGAAGAAAGAAGAAGATAAGGATAAAAAAGGATGAAAAATATAAAATGAAGAAAAGTTATGATAGCCATTCAAGGAAGGAGAAAGATGAGGATGATACATCAAGTAATTTCATACTAGTCTTTGCTTTCTAATGAATCTCTTTTTAATGCAATTCTCTCTCTCTCTCTCTCTCTCTCTCTCTCTCTCTCTCTCTCTCTCTCTCCCTCCCTCCTTCCCTCTCTCTCTTTAATGCTATGCTTAACAAATATTAGCAGTAGAATTGCCTAGCAGTAGTATTTCGAGGCTTTGCTCTAGATTCTTATTCCATGGTCGAATAGCTGATAAGAAATTACATTTAATTTCTTGGGTCAATGCTGCCTTGCCTAGGCATTTGGGGGGTCTCGGTATACCTTCTATTGAAGCATTTTATCATGCCAGCTACTGCTCTTTCTTGTGGAGATTTTTCACTAGAGACAGCTTGGCTATTTCTTGGTTTAAAGCAAAGTATTTATCTCCTTGGAAGCCACTCCCTTCTAATGCTTCTAAATTCTGGAAGAATTTATGTGCTATGGCTCATAAGGTTAAAAGATTAATTTCCTTGAATGTTTCTCCCAACTGCACCTTTTCGATGGAATGGGATCACTGGTGCAACGGGAAGTCACTGCATGATATTTTACCTTCCTTTAAGTTTGAGCGATTTTTTGTCAATTACTACATTAATAACAATCTTTGGGCCCTTCCTACATCTGTCCCAGATCTGCTGCTTTCTGGGCTCTCGGGTATTATCATTTGTGAGCAACCACCTGCATCTTGGGATGGCTTACAAAATCCTATCTTCTCTACCTTTTATTCCAGTTATTTTGTTCATTTTGAAGAGGTCGGATAATATAGATTTATCTGGCATAAACAACATTCTCTTCAGTATTCCTCTTGTGCATGGATGATAGTTTTAGGCAGGTTAAAAACAGCTAACTTACTTCTTATGAGGGGCATTGATGTTTATTCAGCTTGTTCTTTCTATGATGGGGGCAATGAAAATCATTATCACTTGTTTTATAGCAGTGATTTCTCGTTTGCTGTTATTTCCAATCTTTTGTCATTTTTGGATGCCTTCCTCCTCAGGCCAAACCTGATGCAAACTTTTGATATCATTAATGGTTCTCATGAATTTTCTAGTTGGGAAAAATATTTTTGCCATCTTGTCATATGCAGCTCAATCCATTTTCTATGAAAAGAAAGGAATTCTATGAGATTTGATAATGTTTGGAACAATCCTTCTATGATATGTTTCATTATTTGCCAAGCTATTCTTCCTAGAGTTTGGAGATGGAAACATTTTGACGATCTTAAAGGTTGTTTTGCGATGCTCAATTGATCTCTTCTTGGTGTCGTTTGATTGGTGGTTTTTGTGGGTTATGATGTTGGTATTGCATTTTTCTGCACGGCAATGGTTTTCCTATCGAGTGCCTTACATGATCTCTAAGTGATTCTTCCTCTGCAATCAGGGGGTGTCCGTTTCCTCGTGGCAATACCCTGAGCCCAGTTTTGATTCTACCCACCTTGTTTTTTTCCCCTTTTTATTTATCTTCCGTTTTGGAAGATTTTCTTTTTTTCTTACGGGTTTTATTTTCCTCACATGTAACTATTTTTTATCAATGAAATTTGGACTATATGCCCTCTAAAATTATTATTTTATTTTATTTTTTAAATTGAAAGGAGTTTTAAATTTCATTTAGGACAACTTTCTTATCAGAGATTATAGATACCAAAATGTTAGCTCTTATTTTGCTTATTTTAGCCCTATTTATAGTCCTAATACTATTGTTGTAAGAACAAGAGACTATACATCTGATAATTTCCATTATCTTCCCAAGCTACTGTTGATATTCTTTGAATGAACTCATGGAACTCTGATCATTAAATAAAATGCAAATTATAAGTAATTTCTTAATACAACAGGAAATTCAGTTATTTTTTGCAGAAATGATCACCTAAAAAACTAGCCAATCCGCCGGTAATTAGCATTACCGGCAAATTCCCAGCGGATTAAAATTCAACAATAATTTGACCATCGGAAATTCATTTCCGGCGGAAATTATTCCAGCAGATTATAGGATCCAAAATGCGTTTTGTTAAGGAGATATCAGCAATTAATTGATAACTGCAACTAAAATCTTGCAAAAATAAAGATGGGTCATAATATCCGAAAGAAATTATCAGTCCCATTATTTTCTGTTCACAAGAAGATATAATTAAAATTAAAGAAAATTAAACTAAGTTCTATCTCACTCTCTCATCTCTAAGACAACCATATTTCACAGCTAAAATAAGAAAGGAAGAAAAAAAATAATAATTGAATTTTGTTCTTCTTGTGAATAAACACTGCTTCTCACTATATCAAAGAGTTAAAACTACTTTCCAATTATGATTAATCCTTTCTAAAAATCACTGATTCTGCTTCAGTATGGTAATGAACTTGGAGATGAAGACGACCTCAAGATTTCATGGCCAAGATCGTTTATTTTGTTGACCAGCAATGTCTTCTCCCTTTCAAGGGAAAGAATATAGTCTTCCTTTGCGTCTTCTGCACCCTCCAGTTCACTTAGAGCTGACGATAAACCTTCCAGTTCCCCGTCAGCTACTAGTCCTTGATAATTCTTCAAAATCTCCCTCATCTGTTACATTTTATTTAATGATAAAAAGAACTTCAGTTAGCTCAGAGATCTGGTAATCATGGTTTCCTTTAAAACAGAAAGGTAGATTTTCTTCTCATAATGTGAGGATCATGTATATATTCTGCAGTAGTGATGATGAGAGATAAATATGATATTTGCATACGAGCAAATATACTTCAAAAACTTTTTTTCCAAAAACAGAAAAATCTACTTTGTTAGTACTAGTACAGTCCAAAAAGATTAAAATTAGGACCTAAGCGCTTAAAACTGCTTTTTTAGATATAGACTCTCAGATTTGAATACAAATGTTACAGCGTCGTCAAGGGATATACAATCTTTTGAATACCATCTACGAATTCAATGCATCTTCTATTAACATCTATAGTGGACCTCTAACTTCTACAATTAACAAAAATCTTTTAGTAAATATTTTTCAAGTAAAACATAATGATACATGTATTAATAATGGAAAAATTCATACATGCTCGATAATGAATACAATACAGATTATTCCACGAGAAGAAAAATGGTGTGGGCTCCGAAAATTCGCATCCCGGCCTCCCATCTTTCGAGAGAGTTTTAAGGAATTAGGTTCCAGAGTAAATTTTCATAAGACAGATTGAGTTTGTAGATATGACACTACCCAGAGCTTTCGCCCTCATTTTGTGAGGACTTTAGATCTGAGTTCTGGTTTCCTATAGGCGCAAACCGCTATAGTTAATTACCCCTCCAAATAACGAAAGAGAACTTTCGATTAAGGCTAGTCGTCAATCAAATATGTAGAGATACGTGTTATCTGGCGTATATGATTTGAAACGGAATTGGAATTGTTTGGAAATAATAAAATAATTGCTTGACTAGCCAATATAAAGACTAGCATCTCACAATTATAGATTTAGGAATCCTTAGTTGCAAAGTTGCTTAGGCAATAGTACATGCTTTGAAGACAGGACAATTGGAAATTTACCAACTTGCACTTAAAACAGATGGTGGGGGAAGTGATGATGGACCCGATCAAGATCCTATGGTTCCGTCGTCCCAGGTCATCATAATCCCTAGTCTACTTAGTCAAAGGAGATAGTTGACCCAACCTGACAGAAGGATCCTTATCGACAACCATGGGTTGCATTGTCTAAGGGTCCTTTTACACCTGGAGTGAATATTTGCCTAAAAGGACAAATTTGAATCCACCTTAGCTAACAGAGGCTTTGTGCCCTATCGACCATATCCTATTGATTCATATCTCAAGGATATAGTAACATTGCTCTGACCATGACCATATTCATAGGACCCCAGTCATAACCATTTACCTGCAGCGCCATTTAGCGGCAAAATTGTCGGTCAGAGAACACATGCCACATCTTTGCTGGAAAGAGATTGAGAATGAATCATAGTAATATTCTTGACCAAACATTAGTTTTTTTATGAGTTGAAGTAATATGAAATTGTTCCACCTCGAAAAATTGCTGCGGATGGTAGATGAATTTTTCTTTAAGTGTTTGATGATTAATTTCGATTTTAAATATTTGAATTTGATATTTTCTTGGAGGTTTGAATTTCATAGGGATTTGGGAAGTCTTTATGAATATTTGGAGTTAGCCCTTACAATACGGTCATCATCGAGGTGTTAGGGGCAATTGCATTTTGTTGGTTGAACTTGTCGACCCTGTCAGTTGCCAATGATGTATCGAGTTCGTCGCAGTTTTTATACCTTTATAGGTGAACTTTTCTTGTTATAGGTCTTGTAGTCCTAATATGAACATATTAAAATAAATATCTCAGTCGACGCCGTGACCATATATTTGTTTGATAGTTCGAACTGTGTCAACTCCTATCCACTAGTCTCTAGGAGGATCAGGTTTAAACTTAAGTTTATTTCTTGACCCACGCAGCATCCTCAAATGTCACGTGTATATCCATAACACACTCGTCGGGGCCTATGTGGGCATTTAGGGAGGTATTTTCAAAATTGTCTATTGAACCTTGTCGACTCTATCTAATTGCTGACAGAGGATCAAGTTCATTATCAGTTGTATGCTTTTATTAATGGATTTTCCTAGTTATAGACCTTGAAGGCTTAATATGAACGTACAAAAGAAATGTTTGGGTCGATGCTGCAACCGTATATTTGTTTAACGGTTTGAGTTGTGTCGACTCCTATCCATTCTCATAGAATGATCAAGCTCAGATTTAAGTTTATTTCTAGACCTGCGTAGTATTCTCGGATGCCACGTGTGTACCCAAAACATGCTCGTCGGGGCCCATGCGGTTCGAGCAAATGCATTTTCTTATATTTGTGTGTATACATATTGCAGTGTATGTGCGGCGGGGGGAGGGGGGGGGGGGGGTATTTTAAAATATTTATTGCTCATCAGCTGTTCGGGAAACTGTCATTTGAATGTGCATAATGCTCTATTTGGAAACTTGTAGACACCTTTTGTCCACTTGTATGAGTGTTACGGATCCGATGGAGTGGTTTAGCATCGCGTTGAATTTTATTTGCAGTGCATTGACAATGCAGTTTGGCTCATTCATCTTCTACAAGTTATCATCAGTGTTCAACCTGCAGGATGGTATTTCTACCGGCATATGAACTATACGACATATCAATAACTTTCCACCTATCGTCTACAGGTGAATTGATCTATTTGAAGCATGGTTTAAAATTGCGCAATATGAGGCTCGCCTTGAGGCCCGCCTTTGCGCAATTCCAGTAAAAAACGCCTCGATGCTTACGCCTCGAGTTTTTTTTATGAGGCTTGCGCCTCAACTTGGTTGAGGCTCGCCTTGAGGTCCGCCTCGCCTCACTGGCATGAGGCTTACGCCTCACGCTATATATATATTAAAACTTACATAAATCTTGAAGTAAATGCCTGACATTGGGCTCTATAGGAGAGGAGGAAGGGGAGAGAGCAGTTCACCATAATGATGATTCAAATGAAGAACCCTGAACCCCTTAGTGATGATAGTGTTGATGACTTATGAGTTCTTATGTGATATGTCATTGCTATTTATTTTTGGAAATTGGAATTATATGATAATGAAAATAATATTGGGATTTGGGAAAGATAAAATTTTGAGTTGAACTATATTTCATGTTGTCTTATTATTGAGTTATTTTGATTTCACTTCATATCTTATGCTTTTTTATGTTTTATATTATTCACTCATTAATATATACAAAATTTATCATTTTATGTTTACGCAATCTTTTGATTTTGAGGCTTACGCCTCATAACGCCTTGAGGCTTACGCCTCGCCTCACGAATGAAAAACGCCTCAATACCCGAATACGCAATTTTAAACATTGATTTGAAGTAACAACCAAGTGCACAAATCTGCAGCTTGTAGGCACTCGCATTTACCTTTATTCTTCCTGTATTTGCATATAAAGAATATGTTGAACTCATGCTGGGTCTCCTACAGCGGCTCGTAGGAGCTTTCACTTGTCATAATCCTTCTGCAGCTTGTCTTCTATCATTTCTTACAAGTGTTTGCATTTACCACAGCTCCTTTACATATGTTCGTGGGTATCATATTGTGAGCCCGATGGGCCTTCTATAGCAATGTGGGTATCTGACCCTTCTACATTCGCGTCATTATGACATGTAGTGTGTATGACGGGCCCATTGCAACAACTCATAGGAGCTTGCATTTACTGCATGTCTTTCGCCTCTGCTTACAATGGATCGTCGTACTTGCTTGATAATCATTCATCATTAACTGCAAAGGTGAACTGAAATCTTATGCACATCATTCATAGGCACCTGTAAGTAGATAACCGTGTGCATGACAAGTCTTCTACATTTGTTTACAGATATCGAACACATTGTAGATTTTCGTCTTTGCTTGAAAATGACACCTCACACGAATACCCATATGCACAGGAGATTCATCATACCGGCAGCATATCCCCTGTTTTCATTTGCATGCAAACTGATGCATTCATTTGCATGTCGTTATTGCCAGTTGATTGAGCTATGTTCCGCGTCATCCACCTCTTCATATGTGTTGATTGTAGTCACTTGCAGGGTCTATTGTATTTTTTTATACTTAAGAGATATCAGTTGTGTATGAGCTTCGGTGTTCTTATTTATGAACACACTATGGTATTTATTGCAATCGTCTTGTCACCCTTCATTGTCAGTAAATGGGGTTATGTGCTTATCACAAGTCTTCCTCCTTATGCAAATGAATTGCTATACTTATGCAAGCGTCATGTTCATACATAGGCGTCTAGTTATTTGTTTACAGCTAGTTTTGTATATATATGGTATATATACAAAATAATAAAAAAAAAAAATTAGAGCATTCCAGTACAGCTTGGTGACTCCAAACCATTCGATCATGCTTTTATTTGCACGAAGACAATTTTAGATTAACTAGAATTGGTAGGATATTTCTATTTTAAGAAAAAAATCCAAAACAAAAGATGCAAATAATGACGCTAGTTACTAGGACAAATTAAAAAGTAGCATTGATCGGGGCAATGTAACTGAACTACAATAACTCACCTTTCCAGATATTTTGTGCGGTTTGCTTAAGGAAGAAACACGACCAGAATTTTTTTGTTTATTCTGGAGTTCTGGAATTCTTCTTGTCACTCGGACATGGATCTCACCACTTCTTACTCCTTGCAAAGGTATCCACTTATCGGCTACTTGATTTGGAGGCAACATTTCATATTCTACCGCACAATCACCAATATTCGTTTCAGGCAGCACAGCATTGTGATCCTTCACATGCAAAACCAAGCGACTACCCGTGTCAGGAAACTCCAGAGTTTGATGCCACTGCGGATGCAGAGTTTTGTATATAACCTGCAGGTTTAATGGGCCATTAGATATTAGAAGCAGGATAGGGAAGTTCAGAATCAGATAAAGAGCAAAAACTGTTTAAAAGAAGGAATTTAACGTATGTTGGTGAAATTTGTCACTAATCCTCAACGGATTAGGATATTTTGTGATCGAGCACGACATAGAAAATAATATATTATCTCGAATGACAAAAATATCATTTTTCTATAGACTCAATGACACAACTAACAATTTTATGTTTTAACAGAGATTTCCCCCTACTCAATGTTTGGTTGAATAGGGTTTATTTTATTCTGAAGTATGAATGTCCCATAGGGGCAAGCCCCTATAGTTAATTACATCTCAAGAATTTTATTACTTGAGAATATTTTTGATCAAACTAGTTGTTTTTAATACACATTAAAATATTGACTAATATTTTTATTTTGAAGTTTGATTTGGGAGGCAATTATGGGGGATGGTTTAGAAAAGTTTTGTGGGCTCCGAAAATTCGGCCCCGGCCTCCCCGCCGCTTTTCTTATTCGGCGAGGGAGTTTTAACGGACTAAGTTCCGGGGTAAATTTTGGAAGGCAGATGGGTTTGTAGATAAGACACTACCCAGAGATTTCGCCCTCATTTTGTGAGGACTTTATGATCTGAGTTCTGGTTTCCTATAGGCGCAAGCCCCTATAGTTAATTACCCCTCTCGATCACGAGAGAGAACTTTCGATTAAGGCTAGTCGTCAATCAGATACGTAGAGAATACGTGTTATCTGACATATAGTAGCAACAATGGATTTGAGATTGGAAAGATTGGATATTGGTAGAATTTAGATTTGAAAATTGGGTTTGGATTTGGGTATTTGAAGAGATTGATATTTAAAATAGAAATTACACCATCTAACACTTAAAGCGGATGGTGGGGGAATAGATGATAGACCCGATCAAGATCCCATGGTTCCGTCGTCCCGGGCCATCGTGGTCTCTGGTCTACTTAGTCAGAGGAGGTAGTCGACCCAACCTGACAGAAGGATCCTTGTCGGCAGCCATGGGTTGCTTCGTCCAAGGGGACCTTGTAGACCGGAGTTGAATGTTTGTCTAAGGGGACAAATTTGAATCCACCTTAGCTTACAGAGGGCTTTGTGCCCTATCGATCATATCCTATTGATTCATATCTCAAAGATTTAACGCCATTAAGGAACGTATTGACTCTGGCCATAACCGCTATCTGTGGTGCCATTTGGCGGCAAAACCACTCGGTTCAGAGGGCCCCGGGTCATAACCGTTTACCTGCAGTGCCATTTGGCGGCGAAACTGCCGGTTAGAGGACACGTACCACGTCCTTATTGGCAAGAGATTGTTTGAGAATGGATCCTAGTGATATTTTCGACTAGGCATTTGGCTCTTTGTGAGCTAGAGTTTATTTGAATTTGTCCACTTCGGCAAACCGTTGCGGAGTGTGGATGGATTTTGCTTTAAGCGTTGATGGATAAATTTCAAATTTAAATATCTTGGAATTTGGGATTTGTAAAATTTTGGGTTTTGATAGGCATTTGGAATGACATTGGAAATTATTTGTGAATCCCTCCGGTTGAGATAAGCAATCAACACGGTCATCATCGGGGTGTTTGGGGGTCATTTCTTTCTATGGATTGAACCTTGTCAACTCTGTCGGGCTATCGACAGAGGATCGGGTTTCGTAGACTTCGTGCCTTTATTAATGAATTCATATTATTGTAGGCTTTGAAGGCCTAATATGAATGTTTTAAAACAAATATACTGGTTACCACAACTTTATATTTGCTTAATAGTTCGAACCCTGTCGACTTCTATTGACCCGTATAGAATGATCGATTTCGAACCTGAATTCACTTGTCAACCCGCGCAGCATCCCTAGACGTCATGTGTGTACCAATAACACGCTCGCCGGGGCCCATGCGGGTTTTATAATTATTTTTACCCCCTTTAGTGTACCTATGTGTATACAATTTATAGTGCACGTGCAGGGGTACTTTGAAATAATTGTAGACGCCTTCTGTCTGCTTGTACGAATGTTGCAGATCCGGTGGCGTAGCAGCTTCTGAATCAGTTATTTGCTGCTTTGTACAGGTAGACTGTCGTGCACTATTTGTTGATTTTTGTAAGCGGACCATAGTCCACTAACTAATCTCCTGCCTTAGTTTTTGTTGATGCTTGTATTCATTGTAGTTCTTTGACATTTACTTATAGATAATGTACTATGTGTACAACGAATTTCCCAGAATGACTCGTATGAGCTTGCATTTGTTGTAGTCTTTGGCATTCGGCTCGTGAATGGCATATAGACATAAGGCAGATCTCCTACGATGACTTACGAGAGCTTTTGCTTATTGTAGTTCTTTTTTGTATTTTTCCACAAGTGACCTGTGGTGCATATAGTGGATCTACTGCAAGGGATCGTATGTAAGTTGTCATATTCTCCATTTTGATCATTGCATGCATGCCAATTTGATTTTGTTAGTTGCTAATGAAGAATTATCGCATCCGCTTGTACATCAAATCTCATTGCTTATAAGGGATCCAACATTCATGGAATATCTCTTCTATAATTGTTCGAAGATAAATTTGGCATATTCGAATGTATATCAGCATTGGATATTGGATGGATTGTGTTCATTAATCCTCTCCATTCTAGGTGATTATCATAAGCTGAATGCTCCCATCCAAAGAGTATTATGTTAAGGTTTATAATTATAGCCATCCCCATTTATTTACATGAAATCCATTGGCATACACTTGAATGTGACGCTATATTCACTTCTCGTTGACATGCTTTCTCTATTTGATCTTGATGTAGTATCATGATTGTCAATCGATACTTGGATATCACCAATCCTTTGTGAACCCATTAGGATGATCATTTCCTACCTAACTACATTTTCATTTGATCTTTGCTTGCATGTGCCTCTCAATCTGTCATGCATATTGATAAACAACACGTCGTATGTTGGTGTTTGCATTCTTGAAGACCTTCAACATTTGTGGAAAAACCATAGTCTTCATATGTTAATTGATCATCACCATTGGGAGGGACATCATATGTTGCATTATGTGCATCTATTCTTCATTTGTATACACTTAAGACTTAACTCTCATGAGTCTTATGTTGTTCAATTTACTGATATTCATTTGAAAGCCTTGCCTCATCATTCATTTTTTTGAGTTCAAATTTATTCACCTTAAGCTCATTATCATTTGTTCCAAGTGCAAGTTCAAACCACAAATGTCTAGCTCGGGTCTAGAGTGCAAGTTCAAGTCTAAGTTGAGACTTCTTGTACCAAGTCCATTTAGGTTCAAGTTTTGTTTTGAGTTCAATATGCCGGATACACAAGTTCAAGTTCAAAAAGTCCCCTGTTGTCCTTGCAAGTTCAAGTCCCAAATGCTTGCAAAATCAAGTTCACATTCAAATTCTTTGTTTTTATCAATTGATTTCAAGTCCAAGTGTTGTCAACTTGGTTCAAGTTCAAATCCTTCCTTTTTATTCAAGTTATGGTTCAAGTTCATTTAAGTATATTGAATCAAAGTCTACAAATCCCATTCTGCTCCAAGTCCTTGTCTGAATTTCAGACAAAATTTCGGCAGCCTCCCGGCGTCTCCTTTGTTTAGGGGAAAAACCAAGAGGCCGTCTACCCGCCACGTCACTAAAGACGTGCACGGTTGATGTTGGTGAGACACCGCGGCGGTTGTATTTTTGTTTTTCTCCCACCACGCGCACTAAATGCGTGCTTGGGGTTTTAAAAAGTATTTTTGAAAAAGCAATTTTGGTTTCCCCCCGCCCGGGGGTACTTATAAGTGACCCCGCTTCGCCATACGTGCCGCACCGGGGTTCCATCCTACCACGGCCAATAAAGGCGTACTTAGGACAGTTCTCCAGTCTGTCACGAATATTGAAGTAGGGTTTTGAGTTTAGAAAAGTTCATACCTCCACGGGGTTGTAGTGGTTAACACATGGATCGAGGGGTCACTCGCCTACCTCGTCGTAGGTGTCGCACCGGGTTCCCTCCTACCACGGCCACTAAAGGCGTGCTTAGGTGGTTTGCCGGTCCGACATGGACATCGAGGTGAGAGAGTGGAGGGAAATTATTATTATTTTTTATAATTAAAATTAATTAATTACAACTAATTAAATAATATTATTTTTTTATTAATCATTTTAAATTAAATATAATTAATTAAAGTAATTAATTAAAATTATTAAAATTAATTAAGATAATAAGTTATAATTAATTTAAAATTAATTATAACTTAATATTAATTAATTCTAATAAGATGTAATTAATTAACATTAATTAATAATAATTAATTTAAAATTTTTATTAATTAAAAATAATAAATTTAATTAATTACATTAAAATTATATATATATATATATATATATATATATATATATATATATATATATATATATTACATTATCTCTCTCTCTATCCCTCGGCTTGGATTCGACACAGGCAGAGAGGAGGAAGTCGGAGTCGGAGCGGGGAGATCGGGCTGGAGTTCGGCCGAGGCAGAAGAAAGGTTACTCTCTCTCTCTCTCTCTCTCTCTCTCTCTCTCTCTCTCTCTCTCTCTCTCTCTCTCTCTCTCTCTCTCTCTCTCTCTCTCTCTCTCTCTCTGCTTGTGACTGGATCGGGAGAAACGAGAGATAAGGTGAGGACGTCGAAGGAGCAGGATGTGAGGTCGGCTTTGGGAAAGAGGGAGGTGGAGTTCGGCTTTGGGAGGAGGAGTTTAGTTGAAGAAGGTGTAGAGAAGTGGAGCTTCGGTCGGCTGGAGGTTCGGTCGTGCGGGAGAGGGAGAGCAGCGAGTGATCTTGCGAATTGGAATCGTCCCGAAGGCTTCGTTCGCTCCGGTATTTAACGACGCCAATGGGGCAGCGATCGAGAGCCGATTTCACGCAGGAAGTGCGGAGAAGTGATCGATTCGGCGCTAATGTACAGTACCTCGGCGGAATTTCGGGGATTTGGACGGCTTCTCGACGGATACGAGGATTCCATCCGGGATTTCGGGCAGATATTGTGGATCCGCCGGGTATGATTTTGATTTTGAGCTTCTCTTTTTCTTGTTTCCTTTGGATATAGCGTATAGGTCAACAAATGCCCCCCAACAAATGTGGTACGCGTCTAGAGCGAATCACGTTTGTTGTATGCTGATTGACCCTGTGGATCTGTAGATATTTATTCTAGATGTCACACAGAGGTTTTCATTTAGTGTATCTCCAAAAATTTATTTGGATGTCACACTACGATTCTCCTTTAGTGGATCTCCAAGATTTTGCTTGGATGTCACATTAAAACTTTCCTTCTCCATAAAGCTCTTAGATATATCAATAGACGATTGAGATGTTGATTTCTTTTGTTTTGTGCTTTGTGCTGCGGACATTGATGGAGAATTACTTGATTTGTCATTATTGACTTGTCAGGTGGTTTTTTGTACCTTCGGCCCTATGCTTCTAGCTTTGGCGGGCTTGTTGAAGGAGTAGATGCCGATGACCTAAACCCTTAGGTTTGTATTAGGTCGATGGCGAAAAGTCATCGGTCCAGAGCTTTGTGCATAACGGACTTGTTGATGACGGAATCCACTTAGTTCAGCCTTGGGCTTTGTGTGAACTTTGGGATAATTTTCTTCGATCCTTTGCTTTGTGCTTTTGCGGACTTGTTGAAGAAAAATTCCTTCGATCCTTGCTTTGTGCTTTACGGATTCGTTGAAGGATTTGCAGGTTTTGGATTCAGTTGATAGTACCGAACGTAGGTAGTATCTTGATCCTTAACCACTTGAGAAGACTTTAATCTGAATCACTTGAGTTCGTCAGATCGGAAGAGCTAGAATTTGATAGCTCTTTGTCCTCTAGTTGCTGAGATGGGGGTTCCTCTACTGCGGCCTTTCTTATGGCTTGTTGAGTAGATGGAGCTGCCAGCGATCCGGCCATATTTGGGCTTGTTGGATCCGACCTCTTACAACCATTCAGGCTTCAGACTTGAGCTATGGGAATTGCGCTTCCCAATGCTGATTTTACTGAAGTTGACAGATTTGGAGTCTTCCTTTATGGTTGAAGATTTTGGAGCCTACGAACATTCAGTAGTCGTTCGAGACTCATCCTTCCAATGGAACTTTGATTCTCCAGTCATTTAGGAGAATTTTGTAGACTACGATCACTTGAACTGGTCGAGTCGAATTTGCCTTCGTACTTCCTACAGTCCCTACTGACGGGTTGACGAAGTGGGGGTTCCGCTACTACGGCCTTTCTTATGGCTTGTTGAGTAGATGGAGCTGCCAGCGATCCGGCCATATTTGGGCGTGTTGGATCCGACCTTTTACACCCATTTGAACCTTAAGCTTCAGGCTGTCGAAAGACTTCAAGCTTTTCCGGCTCAATTTGTAAGAGTGTAGTTTCAAAAATTCTTTCTTGACTTTTGAGTCTTGGTTTGTTGGAGAAGACGGTGTTGTCTCTAACTTTTGAAAGATCACCTGCATATACTTTGGAAAACAAATATTTGTATTCTTTAGCACAAAAGAACATTTGGATTGATAATTTTAAATATTTATTCGGGGATCTCGGCATGCAGCGCGATGTCGACCCGAATAGATATTTAAAATGCCCCCTGTCTCGCAGGGACATTTTAGAATGGAATAAATTTGGAATATAAAATTTTAAATATTCATTTGGGGATCTCGACGTGCAGCACGATGTCGACCCAAATGAATATTTAAAATGCCCTCTGTCTCGCAGGGACATTTTGGATAGGCCTTGTATCTTTGAGATTTTAAATATTTATTCGGGGATCTCGGCATACGGCACGATGTCGACCCGAATAAATATTTAAAATGCCCCCAGTCTGATGGGGGATTTTGAAATGCGTTCTTGCTATACAAGAGAATTTCAAAATATGGGCAAACATGCATTAATAAATATGCATATAAAATTTTGATCATCACAAAAATACATCATATATGGAATTTTCATGCGTGATATTTCTTTAAATGTCGACCGTTGATTGGCGGCATAGGCCTCTGACCGTTCAGATCGATCAACTGATACGCTCCTCCTTGGTACACCTTCTCGATGACAAATGGACCTTCCCAATTGGATACGAATTTGCCACCAATTTTTCGGTGTGGAATGATTGGTCTTCTCAGCACCAGGACCAATTCCCCTTCTTGAAATGATCGAGGATGCATCATTCGATCAAAAGACTTTGACATTCTTCATCGGTAGATTTCCAGGTTTTGTTGAGCTTGTAACCTGAGTTCATCAAGTGCGTCGAGCTCCTCCATTCTGAGGCGGGCATTTTGCTCTTGAGTGAGATCGTTCTGGATTGCTACCCGGAGTGACGGTAGTTCGATCTCCAATGGTAATACGGCTTCAACACCGAACACTAGAGAATACGGAGTGGCTTTGGTTGGAGTTTTGTAAGTTGTACGATAGGCCCATAGAGCTTCTGTCATCTTCGTATGCCACTCTCTTTTGTTCTTGGTAAGGATCTTCTTCAATAACTTCACCAACGTCTTGTTGAAGGCTTCCGCCAATCCATTTGCCCTTGGATTGTATATGGAGGAATATCGCCAATCGATTTTGTGCCGATCAACGAACTTATAAATTTTTGTACTTTTGAAAGCAGTACCGTTGTCTGAGATTATGCGGCGTGGCACACCAAATCTGTGGACGACATTGTGGGTAAAGAAATTGATCACATGCTCCGATGTGACCTCTCTGAATGGAGCCGCTTCTGCCCACTTGGAAAAGTAGTCTGTCGCTGCTAGAATAAATCGATGTCCCGCTGATGATGGCGGATCTATTGGCCCGATAATGTCTGTGCCCCAACATTCAAATGGCCAAGATGCTATTGTTGGGTGTAGTGGATTTGGCGGCTGATGTATAACATCACCGTGGATTTGACACTCGTGGCACCTCTTAGCGTGGTCAATACAATCTCTGACCATAGTTGGCCAATAATAACCCATTCTCTTGATTTTAGTAGCCATTTTGGGACCTGACTGATGTGCTCCACAAAGCCCTTCGTGGATTTCTGCTACCACTTTATCAGTTTCCCTGGTCCCCAGGCATCTTAGCCACATTTGATCAAAGGCTCGTCTGTACAACATGTCATTTACAAATGCATATCGCAACGCCCTTTTTCGAATTTGTGCGGCCATAGACTTTTCTGTCGGGAGTTTGTTTTCTTTGAAGTAGTCAATGAATGGCCGTCTCCAATTATTTTCGACTTCAATATCTAAACAATGCCACCACGATTCTGAAACTTGACTAGCTTTACGTCTCTTGGCCATATGATATCCTTCTGGATAATTCTCCATAACGATCTGATGGAGAGGTTGAGGGTCAACTGGAGTTTCATCCTGCTGACTTGAATCTGGAATTCCTTCTGCCCTCGGGAATTGTAATAAAGCGGGCTCCAAGACCCTACGAGTGTAAACTCCAATTAATATAGGCTTCTCCTCGTTGATGTTCGTCATTTCTTTGGCTAATTTGGCCAGACAATCTGCTTTAGCATTCTGTCCTCGAGGAACTCGAGCCATTTTGACATTTGGTACTTGCTTCAGAAGCTCGAGGGCTCGCCGGTGATAGTGGGCTAATTCGACTTTACCAACCTTGTAGATTCCAATTACTTGATTTATTACAAGTTGAGAATCACCAAAGATCTGGAGATGTTGGATTCTGACATCGATCGCAATCTCCAGCCCTGCTAATAGAGCTTCGAACTCAGCTTCATTGTTGGTTCGAGGTTCAGTCAAACTGAATGAAAACCTCATTATGCCTCCCTCGGGTGCTACGAAAATGAGATCAATGCCGGCTCGGGCTCTTGCAATATTTGGAGGTCGGACAGGTCTAATCGACGATGCTCCGTCGAAGTACATCTCCCATAACAGTAACTTTTTATCCTCCTCGACCTGGCTAGACGACCTGTCAACGCTGGTCTTGTCATCAAGAACTTCAGCGGATCGATCTTTGATATCAGTGTGATTTTATGAGATAACATATAGTGGCGGAGTTTCTGAACTGCGAAAATCAGTGCCAGACAATGCTTTTCAATTGGAGAATAACGATTTTCTGCTCCAATCAACCTCCGACTGATATAGTAGAGCGCATTTTCTTTGCCTTCTTCATTATTCCGGGCCAATAGTGCTCCGAGGGACTCTTCTAGTGCAGCTGTATACAGTATAAGAGGCTTCCCCGGAATTGGCGCTGCTAGAATGGGCGGATTCAACAAATATCTTTTGATGCTGTCAAATGCCTCTTGACATTCTGCATCCCATTTGAAACGAACATCCTTCTTCATTAGCTTTGAAAATGGTTGGCATCTACCCGATAGATTTGATATAAATCTCCGAATGAAAGCCAGTTGTACTTGCAGCGAGCGAAGCTGTCGAAGGTTCCTTGGTGATGGCATCTCCGTGATTGCCTTATTTTTGTTGGGGTCGATCTCTATGCCTCGATGACGAACAACATACCCCAAGAATTTGCCGGAAGAGACCCCAAAAGCACATTTAAGAGGATTCATCTTCAGATCAAACTTTCTGATTCTCTCAAATACAATTCTGAGATCTTTTAAGTGATCATTTCGGCCAAGGCTTTTAACAACAAGGTCATCTACATAACACTCGACCTTCTGATGTATCAAATCATCAAATATGTGAGCCATCGCCTGTTGGTAGGTGGCACCAGCGTTCTTCAGGCCAAAGGGCATGACTGTGTAGCAGAAAATCCCGATGGGCGTCCTAAACGATGTATGTTTTTTCATCCTCGGGCGCCATCTTGATTTGATTGTATCCTGACGACCCATCCATGAAGGAGAACATGTCGTAGTTGGAAGTGTTGTCCACTAGGAGTTCGGATACAGGAAATGGAAAATCATCTTTTGGGCACACCTTGTTAAGGTCCCTAAAGTCAATACAGACACGAATTTGCCCGTTTTTCTTCTTCACTGGGACGATATTGGCAATCCAATCAGTGTACTTTTCTTCTCGGATGAAGCCTGCATCTATTAGCTTCTTCGTTTCTGCGATCACCTGTTCTTCAATCTCCAATCTCATTCTCCTTGGAGCTTGTTTGACGGGTGCTACATCCGGTTTGATTGCTAATCTGTGAACTGCTACGTCAGGGGATAAGCCAGGCATCTCAGCATATGTCCAGGCAAAGCAGTCCCTGAATTCACAGAGAAGTTCTTTTATTTCTTCTATTTGGTCTTCGGATAAAAGAGAACTAATGAAGGTTGGGCGAGGGTCTTCCTCAGTCCCCAAGTTGACTTCTTTTAGTTCATCCATAGTGGCCGCCTGTCCACCATCTTCAAGCTCTTCTGGTGCAGGCTTGGCTTCTACAGGCTGTTCATCATAATCATCAGCCTCGTATGTCTCTTCAGCATCACTATCATCGGATTCAATCTCCATGCATGTGATTGCCTGACAAGTCTCTTTCCGGAGGAATTTTCTTTTGATGAATCCAATACCTTTATATGCGTCTGTATCCTTTTGCCGTAACGGACGCGGACTCCTCCCATACCAGAGGCCCAAACTTGTACGAAGCTGTCTCTTGGTAGTAGGAATATTGACTTGCTTTCGTAGCATTCTCTGAATATTTTTGGTATTGAACCTAGGTAGCCTCGTAGGAAATAACTCTTCAGAATCGAGGATCATGCAATCCCAGTCATGATTCTCCTCTTCACGAACTCCCGTAGAATATAACACATTCTTTGGAATAGTTCCATTTTTACGGGGAGGCAGATAGAGGGTGGCGAGTTCTTCAACTTTATGCACCTCGCGCGGAATAATTTCTTTGAAATGTTGTAAAGGAACACGCGTGACTACGAGTACACTATCTGAAATTGATAAGCTGTCAATTCTTCTAGAGAACACATTCTGCACCGTGTTCATGTAAATGGAGTCGTAGTCATAATCATCATTTGAAAATTCAACATGCCTACTCCATTCATCCGTTGACTGGCACACTCTTCGAGATTTGGCAGGAGTATCCTCATCTTCATCTGTGTCACTTCCAATATGAGGTACATGCTTCTTTCCTTTTGGAATGGTTGGCACTTTGGGAAGAGTCGGCACTGCCTTCTTTCTCCCCACCTGCTTCTTCTCACCTTCTCGTTCAGGTCGCTTTGCAGCCTTTGAGTTTGATGCTTTAGCTTCAAGGGAGCTCGAAGACTTTTGCTTCTTTGGCATGAAGTACCGTGCATCTTCATAAACTGTGGCTTCATGAACTGTGAAGGGCTGAATGTTACCAGAGATCCTGAATTCCTCTCCATCTTTGAGATACTTCATACACTGGTGTAGTGTTGACGGGACAATGCCATATTCATGCAACCAGGGACGACCTAGTAGCGCCTTGAATGAAGTATCCGCATCAATCACATGGAACTTAGCTTCTGTGTGGAGCTCTCCAAATACAAGAGGGAACATGAATGATCCAAGGGTCTTCTGCCCTTTCTCGTTGAAATCATGCACCATCAGCTTATCTGGCTCGAGGTGTTCCACATTAAGGCAGAGGGATCTCAGTGCTTTCAAGCTTATCAGATTCACGGAGGATCCAGGATCGATTAGGATTCGACTGATGATCAGTTTGTCGCTCTCTGCAGTAACATATAGAGGACGGTTATGGTCTGCAGTTCCGAGCATCATGTCATCTTCGGAGAAAGTAATGAATGGCTCATTTCGAGCTTGCAGAACCTCAGTCAAACTACGTTCAGCAAAATACGCCTCGTATCTTTCGGGATCTTTGAGAGCCTGAATCAAAGTCTCCCGAAGGTCTTTAGACATCACCAAAGCATCATATATGCTGAGTTGTGCTGGAATTTTTCTTAGATGGGATAAGATATTATAATCTATCCCATTGGCTGAGGTGTTCTTTTTCTTGGGATCTTCAGGGATTATATTATCATTGATGGATATTTCTTTCTCCTTATCTTTATTGGAGACCCCTTTCTTCGGTGGAGGCGGTAGTACCTTGCCGCTTCTTAACTGCACTTGAGCAATCTCCTCCGGTTCAGAGTCATTTAACGGAGCATTTTCTTCAGAATCAGCCATTGTTGCATCTAGGGACTCATCTGTTGATTCAGAATCACCACCCAAGTTTACATGTCCCATCCGAGATGCTATGCTAGGGTCTGATTCGTCTTCCTCTGAAAAATACAAATCTTCCTCTCAACTGTAATCCATTGGCAAAACCATCATACAGGATTCAGAGGGTATTTCTTCAGCATATTCTTCTTCTGTCAAAGTACTCGATGTCACCGAGATGACCCGACATATTTCTGTTGGAAGAGAATTCTCATCATCTTCTCCGGCTTCGTCTATCTTAAGCTCCGACATGAAGTCAGCGAGCTTGATAGGTCGTCTCACAGTCTGGTAGTACTCATCCAAACTGTCAATAACCCTCTGAGTTGCAGTCTTTTTCTCCTTAGGCTTCTTCAGCTTGGTCTTCTTCTTGGATGATTTCACCCCACCAGACTTTGAAGTGCTAGCTTGATTGGAGAGTTGTTTAGAAATAGGAGCTCGCACCATCGGCAGTTCCTTTAAATTTATCATGGGCTCAACAGGAGACTTCCACTTTATACCTGGAACTCCTTCAAGCTGCTTCAACATTTTCACAGTCTTCTTGGAGATCGCAGTCTCCCACTGTTCTTCTTGAATTGGCTTCTTTTCATTTCTTCTTTCTTCAACCAGGGGTACGGAAGAGGACGTGACTACCCGAGCTGATTCCTTTTTAGGGTGAGACAATACATTGTCGGACAATGTGATCTCTCCCTTCTGATATTTTCTTTCAAGCCAATCCTTGAAGATATAGCAATCTTCAATAGGATGGCTCAGCACCCGATGATATGGGCAATAATTTAGGTCACCAGTGTGCTTCGACTCTTCGGGTCTCTTGCATTTAGGCAGTTCTAGACCCGATTTCAACACATGTCGAAATAATTTGGCGACACTCTCCCTTTTGAATGAATATTCTTTATTCATTTTATCTTTGAGAGATTGGAACGTTCTATCACCAGTTCCTATTGCTTGTTTATGACCTCCAGCTTGATAAGTCTGTGGCTTATCATTTCCCCCTAATATCATCTTCGGTTGGGGGTTGAGGTTGTAGGCCTGTTTTGGCTTTTCTTGATATTGCATCAGTTGTTTGCCCTTGTCTACGTTGTAAATTACTTGCTTTTCTCTGTCAGCTCTGGAGAAGAATGTAGAGTCGACCTCACCCCTTCTAGCACCCGGGCCTTAGCCTTCTTGGGCTTATCAAAGTGATTTTCTGACTTGGACAAATTCAGTTTCTCAAATTTGGTCACTCTGTCGAGTAAGTCTTGAAATGTGTTTATCGTAGCCATGCACAGGAAGGGTTGCATCTTATCATCAATGTTGCCCATTAACAACTGTACGGCATGCTCTTCTTCTAACTGCTGCTCACATTTCATGCTCAAATTTCGCCAGCGAGTGATATATTTAGTCACTGATTCTTCTCTTTTTCTCTTATCCAGAGCGAGGTCAGCGATCGTAATCTTCTATGTTGCACTAGCGAATCTCTTCACGAACATATTTTCTAATTCTGCGAAAGTCTTCATAGAATCGTTTGGTAGTTCAGCGTACCATTCGAAAGCAGTTGCTGTTAGACTACTAGCGAACTGTCGGAAGAGTAGGGCATCATTTCCTCCTGTGTTCCCACAGGTTGCTTTAAACTGCGCCAGGTGCTGCCTGGGGTTGTTATTACCATTGAAAGTGTTGAACTTTGGTACATAATACCCTTTTGGGTACGGTACTTGGTCGTATTCAACAGGATACGGACGACCCTTACCCACCAATTTTTCTGCTTGATCAATAGCTATAATAGCCCTGATTCTTTCTGTAATAATTCCTTCTAACTGTGCAGCAGTCACAGGCTCGGAAGTACTTGCAATATTCTGCGGAGTGGGCTGGCGAACGATATTATGGGCTTCGCGATCACCTTCAGGAGCTCCCTGTACTCCTGAACCTTGTGGCACTTGGAAGTTCGGAGGGTCAGCAGGAGGATTAGGCATGGCACCAATAGCAGTATTTCTTTGCATCATCTGCACCATCGCCCCCATTTGAGCCATCATCTCAGTCATCTTCTCATTTAACTGAGAGATTTCTCTATCTTTGGCTCTCATCTGTCGCCTCATTTCAGCGAGTGTGACATTATCGGTATCAGAAGGATTCTCATCTACTTCTTCAACTTCTTCTTCTTCTTGAGAATGACGACTTCTGCCAGTGGTGGACCCTTCTCGACGACGACGACGATATACTTGCCTGGGTGGCGGTTGCCAACGCTCTTCATCTTCATCATCATCATAATTGGCGCCATCATCAATGTCTATATGTGTCACCATATAGACAACTTCCATGTCTAGGGCGTTGTTTACTTCTTCCAATCCTTCTTCTAAGTTTTCTTCCAGAAATTCATCAATATTTTCTTCTAAATTTTCCTCCATAAATTCATCAGTATTTTCTTCTAAATTTTCCTCCATAAATTCATCAGTATTTTCTTCAATGTTTTCTCCCCCTTCAAGGAATTCTTCCCCCTCTAACTTTTGATCATCTATATTTTCCTCCAGTACTCGGATCTCCGAGCGGCGACGCCATTGGATTTCCGGCTCCTAATTAGGCACGGGGACTTCTTCGATCAGTGGGCTGCGATCGAAGTTAGTCTCTTTCTTTGGAGGAGATAGAGGGAGACGGGATCTCCTGGAGGATTCTCCAAGGTGTCTACCGTCTGGAGGAGCGTCATTATGGGTCCTTTTCGGGGCCCACTTCTGACGTTGTTTGTAGACTTGGGCGGATCTCCGGGAAGCCTCACCAAATGTCACGCCCAGATCAATTCCTTTCTTTTCTTTCTTTCTCATTTCTTCGAGGCTTTGGCCTCCAGACTTGTTTTCCTTTCCACCGGGACCTTTCAGCAGTGGATCTCTGAACATATGGTTCAAGTGTCACACCCCGATGTTCACCGCGTGGGACATATCTTCTTTCTCTTCTTTCCGCCACAGCAGATAGACGTTCTCTTGGCGGAGTTCTTCTGGCCTCTATCACTAAGGGCCGTTAGAACTTTTTCTTTTTCAGACATTTCTCCTTTACAGTCTTCAAGACCCGATAGACCCGGGCTGAGAGAGTTTCAGGTTCCTTTCTCTTTGGAGGAGCTAGGACCTCCTGTCGTTGCTCCCAAAAAGATTTCTTTAGCTCACCAGTGGAGCTATTCCTTTTCACCCATTTTAAGTCAGAAAACTTGTTCCGGGTAGGAACATTGGCTTCAGGCACTTGGGCCGACATATTGGAAGGGTGAACAGGGAGTTGTTGTTGCTGAGCTCGGAGTTCAGCATTCATCTTTCTCCTTTGCCTCCTTGTTGGCCTTCCTCTAGATGAGGAGGCATCAACATTGTATTCTTCAGGCGCAGATAATCTGGTCGATAAAGTAGTGGTGTTTGTAGTCACCACAGAGACTCTTCCACCATTCACAATTCTTCTGGTGGTTAGGGCCTCAGGCTGTGATAGCCTCTCGAATACAGAAACTCTATCACGAGTATTTTCAGTAACAGATCGTTGTGCTGGCAGATGCACACGACCGGTGACAGCTTCAGTAGAATGGGGCCTCCTGACAGGCCTTTCAGCATTCCTTCCATTCACAGGAATGGCGGCGGTCCTTGCAACGACTGCAGGAAAATCAACACTACCAAATTGGATGGTAGCTCCAGTGTTTCCGGTCTCAATAATAGCATTAGCCAGCTGAATCCTGGCACCTCGTCCCAGCTGGACGGTCATCGGCGTGTTCTGTAGATCCATCTGCATAAATGAAAGGCAAGGGTTAGTAATCAGAATCTGATACATCACCCCGCACTTTCAAAATGCAGAGACTTGCACAGAACACAAAACAAAAATATACAAAAATAATTAGCAGAAACAAACAATAATAATAAATTTGAAAACTCTGCTAAATGCCATGTAAATTTGTTGAATGATCATTTTAGAAAATTCAGAGTTTTGAATCATTAAATGATCATTTTGAAAGACTCAAAATCTTGAGTACGATTTGATATAGCTGCTACTATAGCACTGAGACGACTAGTCAAAGATGGAAAGAGAAACCAATCCCCAGCGGAGTTGCCAGAAATCTGTGGGCTCCGAAAATTCGGCCCCGGCCTCCCCGCCGCTTTTCTTATTCGGCGAGGGAGTTTTAACGGACTAAGTTCCGGGGTAAATTTTGGAAGGCAGATGGGTTTGTAGATAAGACACTACCCAGAGATTTCGCCCTCATTTTGTGAGGACTTTATGATCTGAGTTCTGGTTTCCTATAGGCGCAAGTCACTATAGTTAATTACCCCTCTCGATCACGAGAGATAACTTTCGATTAAGGCTAGTCGTCAATCAGATACGTAGAGAATACGTGTTATCTGGCATATAGTAGCAACAATGGATTTGAGATTGGAAAGATTGGATATTGGTAGAATTTAGATTTGAAAATTGGGTTTGGATTTGGGTATTTGGAGAGATTGATATTTAAAATAGAAATTACACCATCTAACACTTAAAGCGGATGGTGGGGGAATGGATGATAGACCCGATCAAGATCCCATGGTTCCGTCATCCCGGGCCATCGTGGTCTCTGGTCTACTTAGTCAGAGGAGGTAGTCGACCCAACCTAACAGAAGGATCCTTGTCGGCAGCCATGGGTTGCTTCGTCCAAGAGGACCTTGTAGACCGGAGTTGAATGTTTGTCTAAGGGGACAAATTTGAATCCACCTTAGCTTACATAGGGCTTTGTGCCCTATCGATCATATCCTATTGATTCATATCTCAAAGATTTAACGCCATTAAGGAACGTATTGGCTCTGGCCATAACCGCTATCTGTGGTGCCATTTGGCGGCAAAACCACTCGGTTCAGAGGGCCCCGGGTCATAACCGTTTACCTGCAGTGCCATTTGGCGGTGAAACTGCCGGTTAGAGGACACGTACCACGTCCTTATTGGCAAGAGATTGTTTGAGAATGGATCCTAGTGATATTTTCGACTAGGCATTTGGCTCTTTGTGAGCTAGAGTTTATTTGAATTTGTCCACTTCGGCAAACCGTTGTGGAGTGTGGATGGATTTTGCTTTAAGCGTTGATGGATAAATTTTAAATTTAAATATCTTGGAATTTGGGATTTGTAAAATTTTGGGTTTTGATAGGCATTTGGAATGACATTGGAAATTATTTGTGAATCCCTCCGGTTGAGATAAGCAATCAACACGGTCATCATCGGGGTGTTTGGGGGTCATTTCTTTCTATGGATTGAACCTTGTCAACTCTGTCGGGCTATCGACAGAGGATCGGGTTTCGTAGGCTTCGTGCCTTTATTAGTGAATTCATATTATTGTAGGCCTTGAAGGCCTAATATGAATGTTTTAAAGCAAATATACTGGTTACCACAACTTTATATTTGCTTAATAGTTCGAACCCTGTCGACTTCTATTGACCCGTATAGAAGGATCGATTTCGAACCTGAATTCACTTGTCAACCCGCGCAGCATCCCTAGACGTCACGTGTGTACCAATAACACGCTCGCCGGGGCCCATGCGGTTTTATAATTATTTTTACCCCCTTTAGTGTACCTATGTGTATACAATTTATAGTGCACGTGCAGGGGTACTTTGAAATAATTGTAGACGCCTTCTGTCTGCTTGTACGAATGTTGCAGATCCGGTGGCGTAGCAGCTTCTGAATCAGTTATTTGCTGCTTTGTACAGGTAGACTGTCGTGCACTATTTGTTGATTTTTGTAAGCGGACCATAGTGCACTAACTAATCTCCTGCCTTAGTTTTTGTTGATGCTTGTATTCATTGTAGTTCTTTGACATTTACTTATAGATAATGTACTATGTGTACAACGAATTTCCCAGAATGACTCGTATGAGCTTGCATTTGTTGTAGTCTTTGGCATTCGGCTCGTGAATGGCATATAGACATAAGGCAGATCTCCTACGATGACTTACGAGAACTTTTGCTTATTGTAGTTCTTTTTTGTATTTTTCCACAAGTGACCTGTGGTGCATATAGTGGATCTACTGCAAGGGATCGTATGTAAGTTGTCATATTCTCCATTTTGATCATTGCATGCATGCCAATTTGATTTTGTTAGTTGCTAATGAAGAATTATCACATCCGCTTGTACATCAAATCTCATTGCTTATAAGGGATCCAACATTCATGGAATATCTCTTCTATAATTGTTCGAAGATAAATTTGGCATATTCGAATGTATATCAGCATTAGATATTGGATGGATTGTGTTCATTAATCCTCTCAATTCTAGGTGATTATCATAAGCTGAATGCTCCCATCCAAAGAGTATTATGTTAAGGTTTATAATTATAGCCATCCCCATTTATTTACATGAAATCCATTGGCATACACTTGAATGTGACGCTATATTCACTTCTCGTTGACATGCTTTCTCTATTTGATCTTGATGTAGTATCATGATTGTCAATCGATACTTGGATATCACCAATCCTTTGTGAACCCATTAGGATGATCATTTCCTACCTAACTACATTTTCATTTGATCTTTACTTGCATGTGCCTCTCAATCTGTCATGCATATTGATAAACAACACGTCGTATGTTGGTGTTTGCATTCTTGAAGACCTTCAACATTTGTGGAAAAACCATAGTCTTCATATGTTAATTGATCATCACCATTGGGAGGGACATCATATGTTGCATTATGTGCATCTATTCTTCATTTGTATACACTTAAGACTTAACTCTCATGAGTCTTATGTTGTTCAATTTACTGATATTCATTTGAAAGCCTTGCCTCATCATTCATTTTTTTGAGTTCAAATTTATTCACCTTAAGCTCATTATCATTTGTTCCAAGTGCAAGTTCAAACCACAAATGTCTAGCTCGGGTCTAGAGTGCAAGTTCAAGTCTAAGTTGAGACTTCTTGTACCAAGTCCATTTAGGTTCAAGTTTTGTTTTGAGTTCAATATGCCGGATACACAAGTTCAAGTTCAAAAAGTCCCCTGTTGTCCTTGCAAGTTCAAGTCCCAAATGCTTGCAAAATCAAGTTCACATTCAAATTCTTTGTTTTTATCAATTGATTTCAAGTCCAAGTGTTGTCAACTTGGTTCAAGTTCAAATCCTTCCTCTTTATTCAAGTTATGGTTCAAGTTCATTTAAGTATATTGAATCAAAGTCTACAAATCCCATTCTGCTCCAAGTCCTTGTCTGAATTTCAGACAAAATTTCGGCAGCCTCCCGGCGTCTCCCCCGTTTAGGAGAAAAACCAAGAGGCCGCCTACCCGCCACGTCACTAAAGACGTGCACGGTTGGTGTTGGTGAGACATCGCGGCGGTTGTATTTTTGTTTTTCTCCCACCACGCGCACTAAAGGCGTGCTTGGGGTTTTAAAAAGTATTTTTGAAAAAGCAATTTTGGTTTCCCCCCGCCCGGGGGTACTTATAAGTGACCCCGCTTCGCCGTACGTGCCGCATCGGGGTTCCATCCTACCACGGCCAATAAAGGCGTGCTTAGGACAGTTCTCCAGTTTGCCACGAATATTGAAGTAGGGTTTTGAGTTTAGAAAAGTTCATACCTCCACGGGGTTGTAGTGGTTGACACATGGATCGAGGGGTCACTCGCCTACCTCGTCGTAGGTGTTGCATCGGGTTCCCTCCTACCACGGCCACTAAAGGCGTGCTTAGGTGGTTTGCCGGTCCGACATGGACATCGAGGTGAGAGAGTGGAGGGAAATTATTATTATTTTTTATAATTAAAATTAATTAATTACAACTAATTAAATAATTATTATTTTTTTATTAATCATTTTAAATTAAATATAATTAATTAAAGTAATTAATTAAAATTATTAAAATTAATTAAGATAATAAGTTATAATTAATTTAAAATTAATTATAACTTAATATTAATTAATTCTAATAAGATGTAATTAATTAACATTAATTAATAATAATTAATTTAAAATTTTTATTAATTAAAAATAATAAATTTAATTAATTACATTAAAATTATATATATATATATATATATATATATATATATATATATATATATATATATATATATATATATTACCTTATCTCTCTCTCTATCCCTCGGCTTGGATTCGACACAGGCAGAGAGGAGGAAGTCGGAGTCGGAGCGGGGAGATCGGGCTGGAGTTCGGCCGAGGCAGAAGAAAGGTTACTCTCTCTCTCTCTCTCTCTCTCTCTCTCTCTCTCTCTCTCTCTCTCTCTCTCTCTCTCTGCTTGTGACTGGATCGGGAGAAACGAGAGATAAGGTGAGGACGTCGAAGGAGCAGGATGTGAGGTCGGCTTTGGGAAAGAGGGAGGTGGAGTTCGGCTTTGGGAGGAGGAGTTCAGTTGAAGAAGGTGTAGAGAAGTGGAGCTTCGGTCGGCTGGAGGTTCGGTCGTGCGGGAGAGGGAGAGCAGCGAGTGATCTTGCGAATTGGAATCGTCCCGAAGGCTTCGTTCGCTCCGGTATTTAACGACGCCAATGGGGCAGCGATCGAGAGCCGATTTCACGCAGGAAGTGCAGAGAAGTGATCGATTCGGCGCTAATGTACAGTACCTCGGCGGAATTTCGGGGATTTGGACGGCTTCTCGACGGATACGAGGATTCCATCCGGGATTTCGGGCAGATATTGTGGATCCGCCGGGTATGATTTTGATTTTGAGCTTCTCTTTTTCTTGTTTCCTTTGGATATAGCGTATAGGTCAACAAGTTTTAATTACAATTGGGAGAGAATTAATTATGAAAATAAATCTAATTTGAATTCAAATCTGAGAGGGATTTATATAGGGAGAGGGGGTTGATTTCGGAGGAAATTATGGGAGCCTATTTAAAGCTAACAATGGGGTGATTTTAGATTAAGTTTGGAGTTTGCTGAAATAAGAATTTCTTAGGTTATTTGGGCTCTAGCCGGAAGCTAGGGATTTGGGATAGCCGGATCTTCCTCTCGAATTGAATATCCAATTGTATCTTGCTATAATGCTATTTTCTTTCATATATCTTGTAATAAAAATAATTTTAGAGTGTTTTTCTTCCTAATTTCTTATTTTTGTTAGCTGATTTTGAGGAAAAGCACATCCAGTTCCTACCATATGCATGTAGAGAAATTTTCAAGCATCAACGCAGATACCTCGAAAAACCATACACGCTTTTTGTAGCGAGATGGAATTGAAAAATCACGGCCGCAGTGTTGCCTGACACCTAACATACATGTTTTTCATAACGTGGTGGGAAGGCCTAGCTCCTCAAAATTTTTTTAAACGGGGGAAATGTCGAGAGGTTGCTGAAATATATACTAAAAATTAACAAAACTTTAACAATCATACAGAACTAAACTTGCAAAACTAATAAATAGGAAATTGGACATTAAATTAATAAATGCATGATCACACTGAAACTACAAATGCTAAGTAGCAGTCTAGATTCTCGAAATGAACATCAATAAGTAAACAAAGGATTTGTGATCTTCAACATAATTTGGAAATTCAAAGGAGCGTATAATTTAATTGCAAGCAAATATACAAAAAGCCCTTAGCAAGTATCGAAAGTCACCTAAAAATGTTAAAAGTTGATGTATATCACTCGCATTAGTCATGTACGCAAATATATTGGTTCCCAATAATGAGGGATAGATGCACTGAACACCATGGCATGTTCACAAGAAAGACATAAAACTTGCCCGCAAACAGTGTTAATGAAATCATCATTGTGCAACAACCCTTCTATAGGTGATAACAAGTAGCATGCAAACAACGTGATGGATCTCTTACAAGCATGAACAAGAAGATTGCAATGAGCACAACATGTTGTCTACTGTCAAACGCAGACAGCGTTTGATAAATACGAGCACCTATATATGAGCCACTGTAGGAGGCTTGTCACACATGCAGCAGCTTGCCTATGAGTTAAAATAGCAAGTTCATGATTTCCAACAAGCGTAGATAAGGAAAATTCAATGCACGCAACATACTATCTACGAACAAGAGTAGAGAAATCTATAACAAATGCAAGAACATATGAGCCGTTGTAGAAGATCCATCATGTACACAACGTTTTATCTTCGATCAAATACATAAGAGCTGTAGTAAATGTAAATGCCTACGAGCTAAGCTGACGATTTTTGAATGCTCACTAATGACCTACAAGCAAATTTAACAAAGCTCGCATAGCAAGACAACTCTCTTGTAAGAAGCAACCCGCAACACAGAGCTACGACCCATCTACAGGCAACGTTGGAGAGTCGCATTGAGCACAATTCACTAACATGCAATAGATGTTTTCTCCTAAATGCCTAGTAATGGATCACGAACAATGTTAGCAAAGCTTGCATGATGTCCTACCAACATAAAGCAATAAATGACATACAACACAACACTACGATTCACTTGTGAGCGGAAGTAGATAATTTGTAGCAAAATTGCAGACCACTGATAAACTGAGGCAATAAATTTATGACACAAGACTGTCATACCAAATAAATCAGCTTACTAGCAAGTGATGGCTAGAAGGCTCCCGACACACCACACAGCTCATTTACAGGCTGAAGTACACTTCCACAGACTAAATACTGAAGAAAATAACATCAAAAGATGAAATGAGCAAAACTGCACTACCTATATGTGGCAAATGAAATTTAATACGCTGTTAAACAAAGCCACCATATCCGCAACGTTCATATAAGCGGACATAAGGCGTTCACAAGCCCCTCAAGAAAACTTGTGCATCTTCTAACTAACGATCACTTGCACAACTAATCATATTTGAATATAACAAAAATAGCTCTTCATGCATTAAAATAAACACTGACACATTCATAATATGCGTGTGTTTGCAATGAGCATGGTGCACTATACAAGCACGTCATTTAAAATACAAAATACAACATGTTGTGGTGACACAATGCATTAACATGCAAAATGCATCGTGCATATAATCATTGCAACATATGAAATGCAATACGCAAATATAACATCCAATATGTAAAATGCACTGTGTAGTGGTAGCGTGCTACAACATGCAAATATTTCATGCACTACATGAAAGCACGAAATTATCATGCAAATAGGCACGAAATTATCATGCAAATGCAGTATGTATGCAAATAGGCACGAAATTATCATGCAAATGCATTATGTATGCAAATAGGCAATGTACGAATGTATTTGTAAAAACCAAAAAATTGCGAACGTCAAATAGGTTCTTCGCGCCGCGATAAAACTAGGCGAATTTTCGAAGTTGTCGAAATTCGACGCAATCAATTTTATAAAATTCTATGCAAAATTTTGATCATTTTGGTATAAAGAACTTATACTTAATTTCGAACAAATTTAAAAGTAAAAATATACTGCTATGGATACTATGTATCTATTTGACGACTAGCCTTAATCGAAAGTTCTCTCGCAATTTGGAGTGGTGATTAACTACAGGAGCTTGCGCCTATAGGAAATTTGAACTCAAATCATAATGTCCTCACAAAATGAAGGCGAAATCTCTTGGTAATGTCATCTAAAACTCAATGTCTTCTGAAAATTTACCTCAAAACTTAAATGTTAAAACTCTCCTCACCCAAACACGAAAAAGAAAGGAGCCACGGAGAGGCCGGAGTGCGAATTTTCGGAGCCCACATTTTTGAAACACAAATTTTCACCTTAGTATGTTCCTGATAACTAAGAGGACATAACTCTTAATTGCTAATCAAGCTTCCTGGACTTAAAGCTTACAACCTTCTAACAGTGATAAATTAGATCAATGGGTATTCCATGAATGATTGAACTATGAGTTCTTAATCAAGCCTACCTCCATGCTCCAACTAAATTCATATATAACTATCAAATATAAGCCTAATGTTCAATCCTAACTAACCACCTTAATTAAAAGTTCTTCCCTATATGTGGGAGGGCTAATTAGCTTTGGGGTATAACAAGTCATAACCATAGGACTACAAAATTTTAGAACAATATCAGCGAAAATATGGTTAAAACTAACCTAATCTACCTCAAGAAAAGATAACGCCTAAGTTTTCTTGATGAGGACATCGGCAAACGTTTTCCACATGTACATCAGCGCAGGAGGCGCAGATCGATGGCTACGATCCACAGCCTTTATTTTGATGCTTAGTTTTTATTTTGATGTTTATGTATTAATTGGTATTTACGATTGTACCCTTTCCTTTTAGTTGTCTTGAGTTGTAGCCACAGGGGCATTTGCGTCATTGTATTTTTTTTTTGTTTCCTTAGGCCTATATATTATGACCTCCTCTTTTGTATCGGATGATGATTAGTGAATGAAATTTTATTTCTCTTTGTTTGATCTCTAAATGAGTTCATGAGAGGAGAGACCCCAAGTGGGTGAGACCAAGACCCATCAACCGTGGGAGGATTCCAAGGTTCGCAGCCCCAACCGTTCTTCTTCCATTACCTTCATTTCCTCATCTCCTAGCCATCTACCCGCCGGCCTCCCAAACCCCCTTCCCCTTCCCCTCCTCCCAAAACCGAGCCCAACACTTGTCCGCCAACCTCTTTGGGCCGCCCAAGCCATTGGATTTTCAATTACTTTCCCTATTGCTTAAATCTAAAATAGGAAACCTCCCAATTTAATTAAATATGAGATTAAAATCAGATTTGATTAAAACCTTTATTAATCTCTTAGGGCCCCACATACTAAGCAATTAACTCCTCTCTCCCCTCTCCACATGGTGGACCCCCTCCTCCCCCATGTTTCTCTCTCTCCACTTCAATTCAAATCATAATTAATGCTCCCTTAATCCCCTCCTATAACCGCCGGCCCTAGCCCTAATTTAGGGGGATTTTGAATTCGCATTAATTTTCCCTCCCTCTAATTCAAAATTTGAAATTAAATTTCAGATTTCTCTTTCTCTAAATAATTCTCCACTTCTCCATCAATTCACCTTACCTCCACCTCACCAAGCCCAAGCTTCTTCCCTTGGAGTGACCAGCCCTCTCTCTCCCCCACTCCGTTTTTATTTTTGGTTTTGCTTCTCTCTTGAGGGATGAAGCCAAGACTTCCAAGTCCCTCTTAGTCTCATGCTAGTGCATGACCAATTCCAACATCGACCATGGCTTTGTATATGATGATCAAGGTCAGACGAACATCTTGCAATCTCCCTTCTTCGACCTAAACTTGGACATCAACAAATCCAACCGCCGCAGGTTACCTCTCCAACGACAAAGTTCCTAGGCCCCTTCTTTCTAGTGGTGCTCTCAATTCTAGTGTGGAGAATCTTCTTCCGCTAACCCTAGAATAGTTGAGTGAGTAAACCCTCAAGGTGAACATCTCAATATTAAATTTCGGATTTGTGTTATAAGCTATTTCATTACGTTTGCCTTTGTATTTGATTAATAGCGTCTTGGTTAATCTTAATGCATTTCTTTGCCTAAGCAAGTGAAAGACTGCAAATTTATAACATCTTACTTTGATTTGACGCATAATTTTATGATGGATAACTTTTATTAAATTCTCTTGTTAATCTCTTGTAAACTCCTTGCATGTATCACATCATTTCTCTCATAAACATTGAGGAGGATCGAGGATAAGAGGTTGGCTTTTCCTAAGTGATCAAAATCTTGATATCAGACAGATTATATAATGACATACCAAAAGTCTCCATTTCCCTTCCCTTTCTGTTATTATTCAATTTCTTTCTATTAACCTTCATCGTCACTTTTGTTTGCTTCCTTCCTGGTTTCAATGCATACACAACTTGTTCTTCATCCTTTTACTTTGTTTTGATGGATCTCTAGGAAAGGAATAATCTAATTCATGTGTTTTGCTTCAAAGATGATATGCTTCGTGGTCACCAGCCTTTTTCTTTTTAGTGGGATAAGTTTCAGGTCTTGCCATTCAACAGACAGTTAAAGACGACCTGCTATATTTTGGTTTTGAACCCTTGACCAGCTTCATCGGTAGCCAACTACAAGACCACCAGCCTGCAAGCACGACCTTTTCCTAATCTTTCGGCTTTTCACAAAGCTTCTGTAGTCATAGATAAATTTAACATCATCTGAGGAATTTCCACATAGATTATTATTTTCTTATGTGTAAAATGCTTCTGGGAACCACTCTGAACTATATATAACTGTAGTACGAAGAGCATGAACAAAAATAAAAAAGGTTCATGCATTAAAAATTATTATCTTGACATTTCGAAAATAACAAGTGACCTTTGTACGTTTCTTCAGGTTACCATAATGAACCCTAACATAAGGATCACTTGTTCCTCTTAGATCTGCAGCAATAAGGTCCCTAGCTTCAATAAGAACCAATTCAATCCAACCAGCTGAAAATGATCTTTGTGATGAGTTCTGCAGGAATTCAAAATTTTACCATCAGAGACCAACGCTACCGCTAGGAATGGAATAGCAAAAGAAAGCCATTTAATTAAAAGAAAACTATTTAAATAGATATCCTATAACAAATTCAATGTTAGCAAACAACTCAAACAATAGAAGTAAGCTTATTTTAGCATTCTTATTTTGTTATAATACCAAAAGGATCTCAATATGTTGGAAAGTTTACCCAATATCCTTCGTGGGCATTATTCTTTGCAGCTTGTATTTGAAGTCTCAGTTCACCGGAGTTTGCTTTTTCAAGGGGTATCCAAACATCTCGGCAAGAACCTTCCAAAAGTCCTTCTAAACTTACCCGTGCACTTCCAACATTTTCATCACTAATTTTTTCTGCATTGTAGCATTTGATCTTGAGATATTCACCTCCTCCAATTTCATCAAACTCAAATGTTTGGTTCCACACAGGAGTTGTGGTATGATATACCGTTTTTGTTTTCTGGAGAACCTGAAGAGGGAAAAGAACTATCCTTATTACCAACAGATTTGCAATCTTCTTGGTGGTAATCTTAAGAAATAAACCATCAATGTGAATACCAAAACATAGACAGTTGAAAACAACACCTTTCCATATTCTAATTTGACATAAGGATCACACTTTCCAGATTTATCTTTAGTAGTCAGGTCCCTTGCTTCCACTACAGTTATACTAAGTTTCCTTCCAGTTCTGATCTGCATGCTTGATGAACCATATATGGATGACTGAAACTGACCATCTGAAGAACTACTCATGGTAACGGAACCATCAGAAAACTGCCATTCCTTTAAGACAAGCCTAACAGTTAACTGCAGTAAAAGTTTAAATATAAATATCAAAATGTAAAAGATAAATATTTTAAATAGAAATATAGGTGAAACAGATATATTTTTAAAGCACAAATGCCACCAATACTCACTCCACAAGTAAATGAATCGAAATAGAAACCTGAATGTGACCAACATGCCATTCAAGTACATGTATATATTGTTCACCCAGAACTGTACTCTTTCCTCTAGATCTTCTAGTCAAATATTACAATAGATATGAACATCGTCGCACTCTTTGAATTTTCTATTACACAACCTGTTAAGCTTTTAGTGTTCAATTGCAAAGCAGCAACAAGGACCATTATCCTGCGAGTATTTATCCTCTTTAAGGGGAAGGAATGGTAAAGTTGAGAGCAGAAGATCTATCAACAATGTTTGAAAACACAATTTGTGAAAAAAGAATAGAAGGGAAAGAGGTAGGTCAAAAATGACATGAAAAGTAGTTGTTTTAAAAGACTAGCATAAATTATAATTAACACCTACATGACACTCTGAAAGGAATTTATGGATAGTTGGAATAAGGCTTATAGTGAGGATGATTTAAAGTGCTGAAAGTGTTGCACATAGATCTGCTTGCAAAAGAATAAATCAATAAACGTCTAACATTAAAAAGCTAGTTAGAGTAGACACAAAAGTCTGGGAAGTCAAGAGTTTTTGCTGATCGATCCTGATCACAACTACCTAGACATAAAATAAATCATAGCACTACAATAAGACAGCAACATAGCACCTCAAATATCAGGTTGATAAAGCATATAATGGATATAGGTGTACCTCTTGAAACCATATGGAAAAATTAAAAAGCTCCTTGTACAATAATCAACAAAACAAGAAAAACAATTTAAAGGTACATTTGAGATCCACTTAACAAACTGCAAAATTACTATTTGCACAGTTCAATTAATAGGGGCACTCAAAATCATATTGATAAAGCCTTTAATATAGTAATGATTACTTGGGAAATAAAGTATACCTCTCCAAAATTAGTATCCTCAAATGGAATAACCATTTCAACTTCCTGCCCACAGTTCTCAGCATGCTTTGCCAACACGCCAGAATTGGGCCCTATTGCCCAAAATGTAGTGGAATCATCTGCAGCATATTTTATCTGTTGGAAAAAGCAGAAAACATTTACTTCCATTTCAATCTGCAGAAAGCTCAAGTTCAAATTAATTTATAAAGGTACCTTTATCTCACAACTGCTCAAGTAATTTAGCTTTACACTACCTGGACCCCCTTCACACAAATGAAACCTGATTATGCCTGTATCTCCATGCATTACCAGATTAAAAACAGAATTCCATGTAGGATTTGAACTACGACTAAAGTTGGTTTTCCTGGACAAATTTCCAAGTTCCACTTCAATAAATGTCTGCTCAATTTGATTCCCCAAGCTCACCGAAGACTGATTGCTTACTAATGAACTCTCCGGACTCTCTTCAATGTTGCGTTTCACACTAATAAGATTCAAATTACTGGCTGATACTACTGTGACAGAAATTAGTCCACCAACAGCTTTCTTTCTAAGATCTTTTGAGGGCAAGGAAAAACATGCTCGTCGAGGCTCAACCATCATCTTGGCAAGGGTTTCAGTTAAAATTCTAACCTGTTCAGAGTTAGAAGCCAAAGGTTCAGCTTTTAAACCTAGACCAAATATTGCTAACTTACAATAGTAAGTCATAGAAATTAAAAAATGGCAAGTTTCGATTTTACAAATCCTTGGAATAATTAAAAAGAAATGACCCTGAGATAAATAGTTGACATACCAGCCAAGATGAGACTCCAGGCAATTCGGTTGCCGGAAGTGTTTGGCCATTACCACTACCAAATGCAACGCCTATTCTAACCTCAGGAGTAGACTCGAAAGAGTAAAGCAATGCTTGCCCATCAAGAATTGGAGTTATGAGGACCTACAACATTAGGCTGTAGAGAGTTAGTAGTTTTTATAGCAACAACATTTCATTAAAACTTGTTTAGAACTGCAATAAAAATTCATTAAAAAAGTATTGATCCAGAAATTCATTAAATTGTGACTACCAATCCTAAGTTAAATGAGGAACGTTAAGCTTCCGATAAGGTGGGAAAAGAAATTTAATAGATAAAGAATGTGGAAAAGACAAGAATCCTGTTAAACTCCAAATATGTTCCACTAGCCGAATTAATCAAACGAGACAATGATGGCAAAAGATGGGTGTATATTCACAAAAATCAACTCAAAACTTTTCCTAAACATTAAAGAAAATCGCCAATTTCACAAAACTAAAGGTCCCAATAAGTGCAGACCCCAAGAGACCCGCAACACTTATTTCACTAAAATTAGTTTAAAACTGCAATAAAAAACTCAGTAAAACTATTGATACTAGAATTCATTAACTTGTGATTGCCAAAATCCTAAACTAAATGAGGAATGTTTAAGTTTCTGATAAGGTGGTAAAACAGTCAAAAAATAGCCAAAACAGTTCATATAAAAAGAATGTCGAGAAGACAAGATTTGCGTTAACCTCCATATATGTTCCACAAGCCAGTTTGATCAAGTGATCCACAAGCCAGTTGATCAAATGAGATGATGATGGGCTGGCACTAGAAGACAGATGTAATTTAACAAAAAATCAACAAAGAACTTTGCATTCGCATGCAAGAAATTACTCAATCATCACCCGTTTATAAAATGGAAGATCTTGATGAGTCCACAATGCTAAAATATCTCAAGACATGCGAGTTGCCGCATGAAGAGATGGCGAAAATTTTAACATGCACAAGTTAAGAAAATTCATAGTGAGAGTGCATGCAAACACTTATTTTAAGAAAATAAAAATATAAATTAAATATTATTATTATTATTATTATTATTATTATTTAAAAAATAAAAAGGAAAATATCATTACTAAAAATTTAAAAAGAATATATATATAATATTTTTTAATTATTATTTTAAAATAGCTTTTAAAAAAACCAAAATTAAAACTTAAACGACTCCTCATTCTAAAGCAAAAGGCACTAAGGACCCTAAATAGTCCTTTATGCGCTTATCATACATATATATTATCTAGCTTAACAAGGGCGCCTATCATACATATGTCATATCTAGCATAAAAGAAAATTACTCAATCATAACAATGTGGCCCATCCTAAAAAAGCAACCCACCCAATTTTAACATTCTCTCAGTTCCTTCGATTCGCACAAATTCCTGGCAACCTATACCCATATTTGACTCGCCTTTTATCACACCTCATAACCCTGTTTTCAATGGCAGAACTAGGTATATGTCAGGGTGGACAACTGTCCACCCATAATTTTTTTTCCTCTTTAATATACTATTTTAGGAAAATTGCCCACTCTAAAGAAAAACTTTTGCCTAGTTAAACTAATTTTTTTATGAAAACTCTTAATACTAAATATTATTTATCTTAAATTAAAATAAAATATTTACTTAACAAGTACTATTTTATTATTGTATAATTGAATCATAATTAAACATTAAATTTTATATCAAACAATATTGATATTTTTTTAGATAGAAAAATAAATCATTTAAATTGGAAGATACACAATAAAAAAAATTTCCCATAAATTTGATGGTATTATATTAATATTTATTTTTTCTTTAAAAAAATTTAAAACAATATTATTGTTATTATCACTATTATCATTATTATTGTTATGGTGGTTATTATTATTATAAGTATTATTATCTTCATTATTTCATTACTTAAAATTATTATTATTATTGATAAAAGGAATAAAATGGTCTCTCAACTCTCTAAGAAGTCAAAATGGACCCCAACTATCTTGAGAGACCATTTTGGTCCCTCGACTCTTTAAAATGAGATCATTTTGATCCCAATAACAAAAAAAATAGATGTTGAACTTAATGGTGTTAAAATTAGAAATATTTTAATAATTTTTTTAATAAAACTATTTATTATATATAATTTTCAAGTAATTATAATTTTTCAAGATAAATTTATTAATCATTTGTTTAATAAAAAAAATTAATAGTATTTTTAGTTATAATTTTAAAAAATTTATTCATATTTAATAAATTATGATTGGTAAATCTATTTGTTAGTAAAATGAATATTTAATTGTATTTTTATAAAAATTACAATGTAAAGTTAATGTTATAAAATAAATAGTTACTTAAAAATTATAAAATATAACTAAAATTCTTAAATTTATAATTGAAAATACTATTAATTTTTCTTATTAAACAAATGATTAATAATTTTATTTTGAAAAATTATAATTATTTAAAAATTATATCTAATAAATAGTTTAGTCAAAAACTTAACAAAATATTTCTAATTTCAACACCATTAAGTCCAACATCCATTATTTTGGATGTTGGGACCAAAATGATCTCATTTTAAAGAGTTGAGAATCCAAAATGATCTCTCAAAATAGTTGGGGGTCATTTTGATCATTCCTAAATAGTTGAGGGGTCATTTTGATCCTTTTTCTATTATTACTATTGTTACTATCGTTATAATTATAATTATTATTAAAATATTCAAAACTTGCCCTCCGTAAAAAAATGTTGGTTTCGCCCATGTTGGTCGCAATATGAGGCTCGCCTTTGCGCATTTCTAATAAAAAACGCCTCGATGCTTACGCCTCGAGTTTTTTTATGAGGCTTGCGCCTCAACTTGGTTGAGGCCCGCCTTGAGTCCCGCCTCGCCTCACTGGCATGAGGCTTACGCCTCATGCTATATATATTAAAACTTACATAAATCTTGAAGTAAATGCCCGACATTGGACTCTATAGGAGAGGAGGAAGGGGAGAGAGTAGTTCACCATAATGATGATTCAAATGAAGAACCCCTTAGTGATGACAGTGCTGATGACTTATGAGTTCATATGTGATATGTCATTGCTATTTATTTTTGGAAATCGGAATTATATGTTAATGAAAAGAATACTAGGATTTCGGAAAGATAGAATTTTGAGTTGAACTATATTTCATGTTGTCTTATTATTGAGATATTTTGATTTCACTTCATATCTTATATTTTTTTATGTTTTATATTATTCACTCATTAGTATATAACAAATTTATCATTTTATGTTTACGCAATCTTTTGATTTTGAGGCTTACGCCTCAAAATGCCTTGAGGCTTACGCCTCGCCTCCCGAATGAAAAACGCCTTAATACCCGAATACGCAATTTTAAACATTGAAAAAAATAACATTTTTGAAATGAAAATTGTTAACATTTTGAAATTAAAATTGACCAAATGTTATTGTTGACATCCCGTATAAAAAAAATCCCATACCTGCTCTACCGAAGCCATCCCGCACACGTCGAGCCGTTAGTTCGCACGTCCTTGCACATCGGCACCATTCCTCTGCTCGCACGTCGTCGCACGCCTCGCTCGCGTCGATAAAAGGGGCAATGGAATGAGGCCTTCGGCCTCCTCTCTCGCGCTCACTCCGCTCTCTCCCGCTCTTTCCCTCTCTCATCACTACTCTGCTTCACTTCTTCTACGACTTCCTTTCCAGTCGGGTCGGAAGTTACGACATTTTGACGAAAGCAACGACGAGAGCTCGCCGATTGTGAGGGTAACTTTCTCCCTACCCAAGAGCTTCTTCGGCTCCCTTGCAGTTGTCCGACTTCGCACCTTCTACGACTTCACTTCCTGTCCGGTCAGAAGTCCGACATTTTGATCATAAGCAACAGCGGGAGCTCCGCTCGCTGTGAAGGAAACTTTCTCCCGATCATGCGCTTCATCAGCTTCTTCGTTGCTGTTAGACTCCGCTCCACTGACGACTTCCCCTTCCCTATCGGATCGAAAGCTTGACATTTCGATCGGAAGCCTGAACGGGAGCTCACCGCCGTGAGGGTAACTTTATTATGTTCGCACGCTTCCTCGGTCCCTTCCGTCGCTGCTCGACTTCGCTCCTTCCGCGACACCCCTTCCTGTTGGTTCGAAAGTTCCGACATTTTAATTAGAAGCAAGAACTGGAGCTTGCTCTCTATGAAGTTAACTTTCTCTCTTTCGCGAGCTTCTTCCGCCCCTTCGTTGTTCGACTTCGCTTCTAGAACGACTTTCCCTTCCTGTTTGATCGGAAGCAGCAACAAGAACTCACTGGCCGTGAGGTTAACTTTCTCCTGCCGTGTGCCTCTTCAGCCAAATCCTATTGCTGAGCAGCCCTTTGGGCATTTTTGTTTTAATTAAGTTATTATTATTATTATTATTATTATTATTAATTTTAATAATTAATTAATGATAATTAATTAAACTTAATTACAATTAAGTATATTAATTATAATTAGCATTTAATTAATTAAGATTAATTATGTTTAATTAATACTAATTATAATTATTAATTAATTGTATATTAATTTTAATTAATTAAATTTTATTATAATTAATTCTAATTAGTTATTATTATTAATAATTAATTCAAAAGAAATGCAAAAATCCCTCTCTTACATCAGTGTGCGTGCCGAGCCGGCAAACCGTCCATACACGTTTTTCTCTAGCGTGGTGAGAAGGGAACTCGGTGCGACACCTACGACAATGTAGGTGAGCGACCCCTCGGCTCCAAAATCCTATCATTGGCGTTCGTATCGAGCCGGCAAACCACGCATGCACACTTTTCTCTAGCGTGGTGGGAGGGAACCTGATGCAACACCTACAACAAGGCAGGATGGCCCGGTGCACGCTTTTCTTAGAGTGGCCGGGATAATCTGAAGTACCCGTACGTGGCTCTATACATGCGGGAAAACAACTAATTTTCTTTTGCAACAGGTACCGAAGACCCATACACGCCTTTCTCTGGCGTGGTGGAATTTAAGATTTCATGGCTGTGGTGTCCTCGTATGAGGGCACCTACCATACACGCTTTTCTCTAGCGTGGCGGGAGGCCCAGTTTTCTGTAGTTTTCCCCTAAACAGGGGAGACGCCGGGAGGCTGCCGAAATTTCGGGTGAACTTGAGACCTGTTTTGAAATTAAATGAACAAATTGAAGACCAAAGTTTGAACTTAAAGGACAACAGGGAACTTATACTTAAGCTTGTGGACCAAATACAAATGACTAATAATAAAGCTTGAACTTAATCAAAATGAATTTGAAATGAGGACCTAATTCAAATCAATTAGAACATACAACTGAACTTGCAAAGACTTCAAAAGACTTTGAACAAGCACTTGAACCTGTACATTAAACTCGAACAATACAACATCAAGTGAACTTGAACTCAAGTTGGACTTGAGCTTGCACATTGAGCTTGTGGACTTGATAGAACTCAAACTTAAGCAAGTGTGACTCGAACCTTTCGAACTCGAGCTCGAATGAATAAGGGACCCATACATGAGTTGGTTGCAAACTTTGGCATGGATTAACTTGTAACAATTATCTCAATTGGGATACAATGCATGAAGATGTCAAGCTTAGTATACACGAGGAATGACATGCAGGATTTACATTAATCCTTGCAAATGAATGTGACTAAGATGCGACAAATACAAACACCCACGAGCTCTTGTAGGAAAGATATTGCAACATCCTCATAACCAACATCGAGGTACAAGCAGGCACTCTACAAGACCTCAATGTGTACAAACAAAGAATATAGTGGACTCTTATAACAATCTCTACGATATCAAGTGCATCGTACCTGCAAGAACGACGAATGGTTGCATAACGCATGGGTGTCCCCTATATATACTATCGAAACCTCCAACACTGGCAACTTTGCTTGCAGATTGAGATGGCAACACTGTTAATTGATGGTAAAAGATCTGTCCCTACAAACAAGTGTAGTTATCAAACCCACTTGAGATTGGTGAAAAATGATTATGATGCAGGAACAATGGTTCTTCTACGAATACCTCCAGGAAGTCGTAGTGAATACAGCGGGCCCCCGTAAATACACACGAGCTGCTTGTGGATAACAATAGTGGGTATATTGTAAGCACAATGAACCACTGTGGACCAAGTAAGATATCGCCTACAACAGCGGTGATTGCGATTCGCAAGTACGTCGAGTTTGAAGACAACTCGATGTACAGAGAAGGACACCTTCTGGCGGAATGGAATAGATGTTTAAACAAATTCGAACTAAGCTTCCCAGTGTTCCAAAGTTTCTTCTTGGTCTTATACTTAGGAAGAAAACATTTCTGGTATCCACAAATACCGGAAATAATAAGTCTACTACACTAAAGAGCTTGAAAGGAGTTCTCTTCAAAGCAAAGGTCACTGATTTCAAAGTCTAGAAAGACCTCCTGGTGAACGAAAAAGGAGAGTCAACATCAAGATGATGAGATGCCTCATGACATCCAGATAATACCACCACCGGATCCGCAACACTCGTATTAGCAGACAGAAGGCATATATAAGCTCTTAAATGAAATGTTGTGTGCATTTAAATAGCAGTTACCTGCATAACTAAAATATTTCAAAGTACCCCTGCACATGCACCATAGTTTGTATACACATAAGTACACAAAAGAGGTAAGTGCAATCCAAACATCTGCATGAGTCCCGACGAGCATGTTAAGTACACAAGTGACGTCTAGGGATATTTTGCGGGTTAATAAGTGAATTCGAATTCGAACCCGATCCTTCTATGCGAATCAATAGGAGTCGACAAGGTTCGAACCATCAAACAAATATACGGTTGTGGCGACCGTTATATTTGTCTTAATACATTCATATTAGGCCTTCAAGACCTATAACAATGAGAATTCACTAATAAAGATTAAAGGCACAAAGCCTACGAAACATGATCCTCTATCAGCAAGTTAATAGGGTCGACAAGATTCAAGCTATAAATGAAAATGATCCCAAACACCCCGATGATGGCCGTGTTGAATGCAAATCTCAACCGAAGGGGTTAACTCCAAACATTTCAAATGTTCTCAAACTTCTACCAAAATTCAAGTGAAATACAAGTGACCTCAAAGTCACCTCAATGATGGTCGTGTTGAATGTTTATCTCAACCGGAGGGGTTCACAAACACTTTCAAATGCCTTCCAAGCTCCACCCAAATACCCACAAAAATCCAAAAATTCAAAAAAACCTGAAACTCCAGAAATCCCAAAGTCATTCAAATTCAGAATATTTAAAATTGAAACAACACTATCAAACACTTAAAGCAAAATCCATCCACCATCCACAACAGTTTGTCGAGGTGGACAAATTTAAATATAACTTCAGCTTACATAGAGCTAATGCCTAGTCGAAAATATCACTAGGATACATTCACAAACAGTCTCCTGCCAGTAAGGACGTGGTACGTGTCTTCTAACCGACGATTTTGTCGCCAAATGACACCGCAGGATAAACGGTTATGAGCTATGTTGCACCGATACAGATACGGCGACACGGATACGACACGATACGGATACGGGACACGTCAATTCTAAAAAATATATGATATTGGTACGGCGTGGACACGGCATCATAATTTATGAATCATACATAAAAATTAAGAAAGCAATCAAAGCATAATATTTGAAATTACAAAAAAAAATGACAACAACATCATGTGTTGCCTTGTAGCTTATAATATCAAAATATAAGTAAGCATTAAATGTCTACTACAACAGTAAAAGCATTAACATAAATTGTCTAGCACATTAAGTTTCAACTATTCAATAGAAGGAATGATATGATTAGCTTTTTCAGTGGTTTGTCTTTGAACTTCTATATCATCTTCAATAAATATCATAGCTTTTAATTCAGGCTCATCAAGTGAAAGATTAGTAATTTCTAATATTCTCATATCATCAAGAGACTCAAATCCATCTCGAAAATGAGAGAACTTTGCTCGCAATCGCGGAAGTAAATACAATGCATCTTTTTTTCGGATTTCTTTTTGTTTTTCAACGGAAATGTGTATCGGATACGCGTGTCCTTTTGAAATTAAATAGTATTTTAATTGGATACGTCTTTGGCTTATCCGACACGTATCGGTGGAGTATCGGAGGTGTATCCGTGTATCGGTGTATCAGATACAGCACGCCTTCATAAATAGGTGTATCGGTGCAACATAGGTTATGAGCTGAGGGCCGGGGCCCTCTGAACCGAGTAATTTTGCCGCCAAATGGCACCATGAAATACCGGTTATGGCCAGAACCAATACATTCTTTAGTGGCATCAAATCCTTGAGATATGAATCAATAGGGCACAAAGCCACTCTGTTAGCTAAGGTGGATTCAAATTTGTCCCCTTAAACAAGCATTCTTCTCAGGTCTACAAGATTCCCTTGGACGAAGCAACCCATGGCTGCCGACAAGGATCCTTCTATCAGGTTGAGTCGACTACCTCCTCTGACTAAGTAGGCTAGGGACCACGATGGCCCGGGACGATGGAACCATGTGATCTTGATCGGGTCTATCATCCATTTTTTTACCATCCGCTTTAAGTGCACGATGGTGAAATTTCTAATTTTAAATATAAAATCTTCAAACTTCAAATTCTCAAACCCTACGCTACTACTATATGTCAGATACTATGTATCTTCTACGTATTTGATTGACGACTAGCCTTAATCAAAAGTTCTCTCTCATGATTGGGAGGGGTAATTAACTATAGGGGCTTACGCCTATGGGAAACCAGAACTCATATTATAAAGTTCTCGCAAGATGAGGGGCGAAACCGCTGGGTAGTGTCTTATCTACAAACTCATCTGCCTTCCAAAATTTACCCAGGAACTTAAATCAGTTAAAACTTCCCCTGAAAAGAAAAGCAACAACCAGGCGGAGGCCGGGGCCGAATTTTTGGAGCCCACAGTTATGACTTACCATGTCAACATATGGTTGGAACACTTCCTAGACTTCTCCTTGCCCTCGTTCAATATTCATTCTCTCATCAAATGTTATGCTATTGTGCCAACTTTGTCAACATCTACGACAGTCAAGCTTAACATTGTCTCTCCCTAATTTTTCGGGATTAAATGTGATGGTTTTTCATCGATGGTTCTTCTTCACATCTTCATTGGTCTTCCCCTCTTTGATTTATTGTATTTTGATGGCAATGATGGTATTATGTTAATCATTGGCCACTCATAGAGTACCATTCAACGACTTTATATTTGACTCATAACTTTTCATGTAAGTTTCTTTTGCATAGAAGGGATGCACAAAATCCTCGTTGTCTCCCATTGTCATATGGATTACAGCACAAGCATGTTCGCATGGAATTCCACTTAACTCCCACTTCTGACAAGAAACATGTTATTATTAGCATCAAGCGCCACGACTGTTAAGAGTTGACCACCTTGTTGCCCTTTCAGAAAACATCCATCAACACCAACAATTGGTCTACATCCCAATATAAAACTTTTTTGCATGCGTCAACGCAAACATAAAGCCGCAAAAATCTTTTCCTCCCATATAAATCTTGGTATTTAGTAGTAAGCACATAAATTGTTAATTCTGGATTACTTCCTAATACTTATAGACAATAGTCCCAAATTTTATTAAATTGATCTTCCTCCTTCAAAAAGATAAATTGATGTTCCTTCTTTAGTGTCTTCTTGGCTTGAGGTTTTAATACATGCAATTTCAATTCATCCATAACTTCTTTTCTAAAGACACTACATCTCATCTAGGGATTGAGTTTGACTCTATTCACATACCTCTTTGCAAAAAATGTTGATGTCAAAGTCTTGCTATGGTAATTCAATATACATGTACGATCTTGTAAAGATTTAATCTTTCATGAATTGCTTGATGTGTTGAGATATAAATGTTAAAAGGGCAATTAGGCCGCCTACAGATAACCTTATATCTTCTTTTATCACTCTTTATAAACTTAATAGTTTTTCCCGTCAAAATAGACCAATTTTCAACTACAGTTTTGAACTTCTTCCCACTAAATAGCATGTCTATTTCGAAATGGTTGGTACTAGAATCTCTCATTGGGTTGAAGGTTGGTCATTTCCATATTTCATCTTCATCACTGCCATGAAGACTAGCATCATCACCTGAGCCCACACAATCACTATCACACTTTTCCCCTTTAAAAACTAAAGTAGGATTTCAATGGTTCCAATGATTTGCTTTCCTTTAAGTTGAGTTTTTTCATATGCAAAACAATCATCAACCTTGCCATCATCATCAACATCATAACAATAAATACTATCACCATTATTGTCACCATCACCCATCTCAACCTCTACATTACTATTAATATCATTCTCCTCAGTTAAACCACCAAAATAACTGTGAGAAATTAGAATCTTCAAGCCACTTAGTAGGTATTTCATTTCTAGGACTTATTCCTATTGTAAAATATTTGAAACTTCACAAATGCCAAGAAAAAAATAATCAAATCCGCAAAATGAAGTTGAAAAAAAATACCTTGCCCGTGTTATGTGCGGCTGTGCCACTCTTTGTTCCTGAGAATCAAAAGAGGTAGGTTCGGTGAACAACGAAGGATCCATAGCAAGTGTTGCAATCTACGATCCCGAACGAAGGGAGATCTCCTCTAAACCGCTATGAGACCTAGTGTTCGACACGATCGATGGCTCTCTACGGCTTTGGATGATTGCTAGGGCTGCAGGAGCGGTTGTCGATGCGTGCGCGGGACTACGAACAGCTTCGGACGGTTGCTAGGGCTGCGGGAGCGGAAGCGGTATTCGATACGTGTGGATTGTGAATTGCGCTCAACGGTCAATCCGTTGCATTTAATCTTCTGCTGCCACTCGGTCCGCAGCAAGACGTGCAACTCTAAGGAGAAAGATTACGCGTATAATGAGAAGGTATTTTTTCTTTTCCAATTACACCCCTCTGGTGCTTTCGACAGATGCATATTTGCCATTAAAAGTTAATGTAAGGATCATATTGGTCCTATTTAGTGGAGTTGAGGAACCAAATTGTTTCCTCTAGAAAGTTGGGGACCATTTTGGTCCCTCACATAGAGTTGAGGGACCATTTTGGTCCTTTTCTCCAGAAAAAAGCATGCCAAACTATTAAAACAATCAAACTCTCACGGGTATTTCAATAAAAAACTATGGTGCTAAAAGTTAAGTCTGAATAACTCCAAAGTATTATACATGTTTTTCAAGGAAATCTAACATAAATTACATCACTCTTAAGAAAGCATGTGATAGCTTTAAAAAGTGCACAAACTAATGCGCTGATTTGAACAACTACTTGTTGCGCTACATACACATATGCTCAAGCAAAGCGAGATAATGAGCTATGCTCACAATATTTTGAGATATTTAAAAAAGGAAGAAAAAAAATAAAGAATAAAAGAATAAAAAAACATCCCTGAAAAATACCAAAGAATATCAAACAAATTAAGAAAATTTTCAAAAATATTTTAAACAAATTAAGATAATTTTTTAAAAATATTTTAAGCATTTTCAAACCTTTTCACACTTACATAAAATTGAAATCACCAACCCAAATTTCTATAAATAACAAAAGATGATGCAACTATCAAGAAAATATAGTGTTTGCTCCAGAATAATCCTCCATATATAAAAAGTGAAGTTGACGAGGTCTGAATCCCAATAACGATCCAAGTTACAAAAGAATAATAAAGAAAACATGGGCTACACTGTCTATAGGGAAAGCTAATAAGTACCAATCTCCAAACTAGATCTTCCAGGTGCTAAGTAGATAGGCCTATGCTCTGCAAGCTATTACATCAACATTGAGCAATGCCTATCCTGTCCTATCCAAGCTGCTCATTGTCATCATCAACTGGAGCCCAAAGTTGTTGTCACCAAAATAACAAATTTAATATGATTCAAGTATCGACATACCTCAAAAAGATAAGAAAGAGACTAGATCATTCAACACATTGTTGTACTAGCGCCCCACGAATCATAGAGAGGGAAGCTAAAATTTGCACTCAAAATTTACTAGCAATGAAATTTCTAACTTAGCTTAGGCTCTATAATTTTTCTCACTAGATTTTCCGAGCAAAGAATCTTTGTCTACTTAGTTTCATGTGTAATGAAAATTATATAGCTAAGATGACTGTAAATAACCCATTTTTCCTCAATTCATAGGAATTCTTTCCGGTATACAACACAAATAACAAAAAAAAAGCTACGATCACAATGTTACCTACTAATGGTTAGGTTTGGAAACATCTTGTTCCCATTTCATTCAGCTTCAGAAGAATACTTAATTATACTACTCAAAACATTCAAAAAATGTAATCATGAAATTTTCCTCAAAATTTATCTCATTTTATCTTTCCTCCATAAAACTTATTTTCGTTAAATTCTAATTTTGAACATTTTGATAAATATAATTGCAAATATATAAATTCGTTTAATAGCTTAATCAATTAATCATTCATTAACAATTAATTAAATTAAATTACAGTAACATATTATTAATTAAAACTTAATTAATGTTAAATCACTGTAGCCTTTCCACTAATCAGAGCCTGCATGGAACGGTTGAGATCTCACGGATAGGAATGACTGAAAGCTTAGTGGAGCATTAATATATAATATAGTTAAGTTTAAGCTTTAGCCATTCCTTCCTTTCCCCCACCAGTCCGAAACTCTCTGGAATTCGAAGCAGGCTGCGAGCTGAAGGGGCACGGGAAAGCTGGAGTGTGCTACTGCGGGCTGCAGGAGAACTGCTGAGGGAAAATTCAGAAAACAATAAGGTAAGGATTGTAGTTGTTTACTTAATTAGGTAAGGGCTGCTGCAGTGTTGCTGAGATTAGGTAAGGGCTGCTGCAATGTTTGCTGAAATCAGGAAGGAAAAGAAAGAAATGAAGAGAAGACGAGAGCAAGGAGATTTGGGAGAGGGAAAGAAAAATTTTGGGTTGAATAAGGAGTGCAATTGAGGTTGTTTATCAGTGGAAAAGAGAATAATGAGAGATACTCAATCTATGGTAAAGGAAAAAACAACATTTTTATATAATTGTGGCAGCACATTTATCTAATTGTGGAAGCAAATATTTTCATATTAAGTATGTTGATTATTTTTCGGTACACTTGAATTCAACATTTGTTAGTTAGTTTACAGAATATACAGATGTTTGCTGGACATACAGATGTTTGTTGTATATACTAATGTATGTTATGAAAATGTGAAGCCTAATGAAAGGTAAATAATAAAATTCATATTATGGGGAATAAGACCACACAACTAAAGATGAAAAATCTGGCAAGGAAAGCCTAAGGACCATACATGTAACAACTCAAAATTTTTGAAATGTGTCAAAAAAAGAGAAGAATTCTTGTTTGAACTATGGCACAGTAGCACTGCACCTTTGAGCGTCGATGCGTTGAGGTCTAGAGTGCAGTAGCACCTAGAATGGCTGCTGCGACACTGAAGCCTATGTTCTACAATACTTCTAGATTCTACATGCAGGGCTACGACACTAGGCCGCTAAAATCATTTTTGCATAAAATTTTCTCTGCTCATCCGTCCTCCCCCTCACTCACCACCAACTTGCCTGAGAAGGAAACAGGAGAGGGAGAGGAGAGAGGAGAGAGAAGGAAAAATCCGATTTTACCCACCGAATCACATCACTGCATTTACAGAAATTATTTCAATCAAGGTAAGTGACTCAATTTGTTTTCAAAAATTTCAAGTTTGACCATTTGATTATCCCTATAACTGATTTTATTATATTAATACTGGTTTTAATGAACTTATACCGTACAACTTTTTATATATTATAGTATCGAGCATTACAGATATTTATGGTTTATTGGTTTTCCCACTGTACAACTTTACTGAATTTTACACCGTACTATTTTATTATTTAATGATATCACTACCTCTGTTTAAAATTGCGCAATAAGAGGCGCGCCTCAGCGCAATTCTGTCCAAAAGCGCCTCGAGGCGCACGCAATTTGGACACTGATTGAGGCGTACGCCTCACCCTGTGTGAGGCGCGCCTCAATTGCGCAATTATGGGTGAGGCGTACGCCTCATCCAAATGGTCTTACCTACTTAAAATCAACCATTAAAAAAGCGGACGAGGCGTCCGCATTGAGTTGTGTATTCGCGTATAGGATTAGGGCTTCCTGTGAGAATTGAAAGGTGAACTAGAGGCGAAGCCGTGAGGGAAATAGACGAAGCTGTGAGGGAAGGAGACGAAGCAGTGAGCGTAGGAGATGAAGTCGGAAGGAGACGACGCAGGGAAAGAAACGAAGCCGAAGTTGTGAATGCAGGAAACGTTCAGGCATCGGTTAGGTCGGAAGAGCAGGTACGCGGAGTTGTGGCCTTGACTTTGACTTGCAGTAACGAAAGCTTGAATAACTCCTGATTCGGCTTTCTTTCATTCGTCCGCTCAGAAAAAGCTCGGTACCGCTCAATACATGCTCGGTACCGCTCAGTACATGCTCGGTACCGAACCAGTACCGCTCGGTACTGAGCGGTACATGCTCGGTACTGAGCGGTACATGCTCGGTATCGAACCAGTACCGCTCGATACTGAGCGGTACATGCTCGATATTGAGTGGTACATGCTCGATACTGAGCAATACATGCTCGGTACTGAGCGGTACTTGCTCGGTACTGAGCGGTACATGCTCGGTACTGAGCGGTACATGCTCAGTACTGAGCGGTACATGCTCGGTACTGAGCAATACATGCTCGGTACTGAGCTGTATATGATCGGTACGCTCGGTATTGAGCATATACAATAAACAGAATTTTAAAATTACTCTTATAATATAATTTTGTTTCGGGGGAGCTGCACCTTGACTAGGGCTGCAAACGAACCGAGCTGAGCCGAGTATGTGAGTGTTCATGTTTGTGTTCATTTAATATCAGCTTGTTCAAGTTTGGTTCATGTTTGTTCGAGCTTTATTGTTTGTGTTCATGTTTGATTCATTTAAATTTATGAGTGTTCATGTTTGGTTCATGTTCAGTTCATGTTCGTTCGTTTAGTGCTTATCGAGCTTGTTCGCATATTTAACAAATTTTTTTTAACTATCAAACAAACACGTTCATGAACATATCTATGAACAAACATATTTATAATAAAAACAATTGTCTATGTAACAAAGGCAATGATTATTTATATTTATTAATTTTATAGTCAAATATTAATTATTTTTATCGAGCTTATTCATGAGTTCAAAATCAAACATGAATCGAGCTTTTATTGAGCTTCTTATCGAGCTTCTTATCGAGCTTAATGTCAAGCTTGTTCACGAACTTCAAATGATGTTGTTCGCGAACATAAATGAGCTGATCGCATTAGTGTTTAAGTTTGTTTATTTAAGAATCGAGTATTTAAAATATTGTTCAAGTTTGTTTGTTTAGTTAATTAAACGATCACAAACGAGCATTAATTGAACCGAACAACGAGTAGCTCGCCGAACGTTTGGTTCTCTTGCAACCCTACCCTTGACCCCGCGACCTGACCGGGCAGGTCGAACCCCGCCAAGGGGCAGCGCTATCGCAGTATATTTATATCAAGTGAGCAATTAACATGCTAATGATCTTTCTCTTATTGAACAAGGAAGAGAAAAGTGAGTCATATTAAAGATGATGATGACATGACATTCATAGATACAATTGGAGAAGAAGATTCCCTTGAAGACCCATTTAGTGATGGGATATGATTGCATTTTATATGTGTTTTGTACTTTGGGAGTTTTGTTAAACTAATATTTTATGATTTTGTATTTTGGTACATGATTTTATTGCATCTACTTTCTTACTTTCCACTATTTTCATATATAATTTAGATGTTTTTATTGTAAGATACAATATTGCCATTATTTTCCTGCTAAAACCCTTAATTTTTCATTTACGCAATTCTGTGTCCGTGAGGCTTACGCCTCAGACCGCCTCGAGGCTTACGCCTCGCCTCACGAACGAAAACCGCATCGAGGCTTATTTACGCAATTTTAAACCTTGATCACTAATATTGCATATGAGTTTTATTATTTTTGCATAGGCTTTATGAACATATTTTGTTATTGCTATGAATTGATTGATGACATGCATATTTCTTTCTTTATTGTGCTTTGAGTCAGTTATATGATTTGGTGATCTTCTGGATTTTTTAGTTCATTATATGTGATTTAAATAATTTCATATCATGCTAGAGGATCAGGTGTGTGAGATTGATCAAATCAGGATTATCCAGATTTACTATTAGTTTATTTCTTTATGTCTTGCCGCTATTCTTTTGTACTCAAGACTAGAGCAAAATGTTGCAATTGTATTGGTAATTCCTGAGTAGTGCATATGATTTTTGGAGTAATGAATACATTTGTATTTTAAGGTTTTGATTATTAATTTTGGTTTTTGTTGTTATTATTATGGAAATATATAGCTCTAATATTGAAATTTCAAAAATAAAAAAATAATTCTTACATTTTTTATTTTGGGGCGTTACAGCACGGAAGGTTGTGGGCTCCGAAAATTCGGCCTCAGCCTCCGCACGCTTTTCTTATTCGACGAGGGAGTTTTAACGAACTAAGTTCCGAGGTAAATTTTGGAAGGCAGATGGGTTTGTAGATAAGACACTACCCAGAGATTTCGTCCTCATTTTGTGAGGACTTTATGATCTGAGTTCTGGTTTCCTATAGGCGCAAGCCCCTATAGTTAATTACCCCTCTCGATCACGAGAGAGAACTTTCGATTAAGGCTAGTCGTCAATCAGATACGTAGAGTATACGTGTTATCTGGCATATAGTAGCAGCAATGGATTTGGATATTTGAAATTGGATTTGGATTTGGGTATTTGGCAAGGTTTGAAAAGTTTGGAAGATTTGATATTTAAAATAAAAATTTCACCATCGTGCACTTAAAGCGGATGGTGGGGGAATGGATGATGGACCCGATCAAGATCCCATGGTTCCGTCGTCCCGGGCCATCGTGGTCCCTGGTCTACTTAGTCAGAGGAGGTAGTCGACCCAACCTGACAGAAGGATCCTTGTCGGCAGCCATGGGTTGCTTCGTCCAAGGGGACCTTGTAGACCGGGGGTGAATGTTTGTCTAAGGGGACAAATTTGAATCCACCTTAGCTGACAGAGGGCTTTGTGCCCTATCGATCATATCCTATTGATTCATATCTCAAGGATTTGATGCCAATAAGGAGCGTATTGGCTCTGGCCATAACCGGTATATCGTGGTGCCATTTGGCGGTAAAACCACTCGGTTCAGAGGGCCCCGGGTCGTCGTAACCGTTTATCCTGCGGTGCCATTTGGCGGCAGACCGTCGGTTAGAGGACATGTACCACGTCCTTACTAGCAAGAGATTGTTTGAGAATGAATCCTAGTGATATTTTCGACTAGGCATTTGGCTCTTTGTGAGCTAGAGTTTATTTGAATTTGTCCAGCCCGACAGACTGTTGCGGAGGGTGGATGGATTTTGCTTTAAGTAATTGATGGATTTATTTCAAATTTAAATATCTTGGAATTTTGGGATTGATTTTGGATTTTTGGAGTATGGATTTTGTGTGGACACTTGAGTGGAATTTGAAATATTTGTGGACCCCTCCGGTTGAGATCTTCGTTCAACACGGCCATCATCGGGGTGTTTGGGATCATTTCCTTTTTCTAGATTGAACCTTGTCGACTCTATCTACTGGTCGATAGAGGATCGGGTTTCATAGGCTTTGTGCCTTTGTTTGTGAATTTTCTTGATTTTAGGCCTTGAAGGCCTAAAAAGAATGTATTTAAACAAATACACTGTTCGCTACAACAGTATATTTTGTTAGGTAGTTCGAATCTTGTCGACTTCTATTGATTCGTATAGAAGGATCGGATTCGAACTTGAATTCACTTGTCAACCCGCGTAGCATCCATAGGCGTCACGTGTGTACCAATAACACGCTCGCCAGGGCCCATGCGGGTTGAGATTGTATTTACCCCTTGTGTACCTATGTGTATACAAACTAAGGTGCACGTGCATGGGTACTTTGAAATAATTATAGACGCCTTCTGTCTGCTTGTACGAATGTTGCAGATCCGGTGGCGTGGCGTTGTAGGTTGTAGACGCCTTCTGTCTGCTTGTATCAGTGTTGCAGATCCGGTGGCGTTTGATTTTGATGTTGACTCCCCCTTTCTCATTCACCGGGGAGGAATTCTTTTGGACTTCGAAGTCTGCTGATTGTCGCTTTGCTTTGAGAAGATCTTCTTTCAAGATCTTTAGTGTAGTAGAGTTTTTTTTGTACATCGGGTTGCTATTGTACTCGACATACTTGAAGATCTTGATCACCGTTGTCGTAGATGATATATGTACTTGTGTCCACAGTGGTTCGCTATGCTTACGAGGTTCTCACTGTTGTTATCCACAAGTGGTTTGTGGTCATTTGGAAGGACCCGTGGTATTTGCTACGATCTCCTAGAGATGTTTATAGGATGATGTACTTGTGTCCACCGTGATTCGTTGCGCATACGACATACACACTGTTGTTATCCACAAGTATTCATTTGCTGGAGACCAGTCGTATCCGCTACGACCTCCTAGTAGTGTTCGTAGGAGAGCCCTTGCTTTTGCATTGAAACCACCTTCCACCAATCTCAGGTGTGTTTGTTGGGTTGCATTTGTTTGTAGAGGACGGATCCTCCATCATTGGTCTCCCGTATCGCCATCTCAATCAACAGGCGTTTGTAGAAATTGTCTTAGGAGATGTACTTGTGTCCACAGTGGCTCGCTATGCTTACGAAACTCTCACTGTTGTTATCCACAAGTAATTTGTAGTTGTTTGCAGGGACCCATTGTATCCACTACGAACACCTGGAACTGTTCGTAGGAGACCCATTGTTTCCTACATCATGCTCACCTGTCACCAATCTTAGGTGGGATTTGTTGGGCTGCATTTGTTTGTAGGAATGGGTCTTTTGATTATTGATCTCCCGTATCGCCATCTCAATCAACAGGCATTTGTAGCTAGTGTTGGAGAGTGATTTCAGGTACATATAGGAGGGACACAAATGTATCTCATTCTTGCAGATACAGAAATCCCCGATTTTGTAGAGACTGTTGTAAGAGTCCGATACATTATTTACTTGCATGCATAGAGATTTTGTGTGTTGTTCTTGGAAGTTCAAGTCTTCTGAAACTTTGTTTAATACATGTTAGAGTTTACTTGAGCTTGAGTTCTATGTTCTTTTTATGTCCAAGTCCCCTGCAGTCCAAGTCTTCAGGTTCAAGTACATGTTCGAGTGCTTGTTCAGAGTTTTCTGAAATTCTTGCAAGTGTAATTTCATGTTTGAATTGATTTGAATTTCAGTTCTGACTTGATTTTATTTGGATTTGAACTCTTAGAAATCATTTATGTTTTGGTTCTGATCCTCTGCACATGTTCAATCAAGTTCAAAAGTCCACTGCTCTTTCTCATTTGGTCCATTTTTTTGTTCTTTTTGAGTTCAAACAGGTCCGAGTGTAGTAACATTTCACCCGAAATTTCGGCAGCCTCCCGACGTCTCCCTCGTTTAGGGGAAAACTACGAGAAAACTGGGCCTTCCCACCACGGCCAATAAAGGCGTGCATGGTAGGTGCCCTCTTTCGAGGACACCTCGGCCGTGATTTTTCTTCCCACCACGGCCAACAAAGGCGTGCATGGGGTCTTTGACGGTACCTGTTACAAGAAGAAAGGCAGTTGCTTTCCCCCCGCCCCGGGGTACTTATAAATTATTCCGGCCGCGCAAAGAAAATGGTACACCAGGCTCACCTAGCCTCGCCGTGTGCGTCGAACCGGTTTCCCTCCTACCACGGCCACTAAAGGCGTGCTTAGGTGGTTTGCCGGTTCGACACGCATGTCGAGACAGGAAGGCGTGGGTCGGTCGGGATGGGTGCGGGATGTGGAGCTCGGGATTGGGAGTTTGATCGGAGCAGAGGTTTCGGGACAGAGCAGCGAATGGAAGGAGAAGAAGGAGGCCGGGATTTGAGTGTGGGAAGGAAGGAGTAGCGACTGGAGCTCGACAATGGGAGAGAGTCGTGTGTGCGATCGAACGGGATCCCGTCTCCTTCTTATAGCCGCGAACGGGAGGCGATCGAGGGAGAGATACGGGATTTGGGCAGGATTTGCGCCGGGTTGGCAGGGAAGTGATGCGAACGGCGCCGAATCGACGCGATCTCGGCATGATTCGAGGATCCAGCGGTTTTACAGGTATTTTAATTTGATTTTTTTTTGTTCCTGCTTCGGATATTATCTGAAGGTCAACAAAGGTACTCAACTCTATCACTTCTAAAAGTTGAAAATTCTAATCCTACCTTGAATGAGAGAGCTGCAATCTCACTTTTAAAAGCTAAAAATTCAAACCCAACCTTAAATAGGAGAGCCCTAAGTGTGCAAAAGTCTAAAATCATTATATGATTTTCCTAAAGTATTAGAAAGTAAACATAACAGGAAATGTCAAAATTAAATATGCATTACTTATAAAAATCTCCATAATATTTACAAGTGACTGCAAAATTATATGTTGCTTATTTTCTTGCACTATAATTGTGTATTTCATTGAGCTTTAACTCATTAACAGTGATTATACTGCAGGAAAGGGGATGGAGCCAGTGAGGCTCTAGGCAGGAAGTTGACTGTACTTTTGTCTACATATGTTTTTGATGTGTATAGAAGCCAGAGTAGGAAGCTAAACAATCGGACTTATTGGTATGTAAATATTATTTGAAAGTTTAGTAAGCTCGGTATTTTATTTGATGAGTTATGAATATGCTTCCAAATGAAATGTTTAGATAAATGGTTACAATTGAAAAACTTGATGTGTTGGGATAGTCTGGATAGACTATTTTCTACTCACTTGATCCTGATAGAAGTAATTCAAGATGAGTGTTAGTAAGAAATATGTCTCTCTAGATTCTACTTCTCTGTTACACTCCGGGTTGACTGAAAGGGGTCAAAAATGAGGTGTGACATAAATGCTGATTTTATTGTATCCAAACAACTATTAATAGGTATAAAAATTTTAGTTGTGCCCATTCCCTTTCTTTCTCACTTCTTTTACATTTATTTGAGGGAGTAATTTATCAAATATTAAACGTATGTGTAAGTTGAGTTCCATGGTAAGAAGCAAGAATATAATTAATGTGAAATAAAGTATTCAAATTAGTAAATAACTTTGTCAAAGGTGAACAAAAGATTCAAAATAAGCAAATAACTTTGCATACATCTCCCTTGATGTGAATACTATTAATGACAATCCGAGCCGTCCCCATCAGAGGCTTTGCCAATTTTGCCAGCAACAATACACTCATCTCGTTAGTGTCCCAGTCAAAATCTAGGCGCATGACACTCTGCCAAAAAATTAAGTTCAATATTTGGGTCAGTGTGAACAAATAAATTAAAAGTTTATAAGGATTAGTATAACAATCCCTCAACTGCAAAATATTAGCGAGTGATGCATGAGCATCAAAAGCAAAAATTTCAGCATTTCAAAAAGAATTGAAAAAGACCCTTTGATGCAGGTATTGGATCATTGTGACAAAAAAAAATTAAGAGATTAGAACAACAACCCCTTAATTTCAAAAGATTAGAGAGCGATGCAAAGACATAAAAAACAAAAATTTCCGTATTTGGAAAAGAATTGGAAAAAAGCCTTCAATTCAGGTCAACAAATAAGGGAGCATTAAATTGAAACTTGTTGCTCATCTATGCAGATTATAAATCAAATAGTGTACGCAACAACATAGAAAGAAGGAAATCATGCAAAACAATGCAAACAAGTAAAAGCTTTATATCGTTTGAAAAGTGCCCAGAAAAACACTGCTGCAAATATATTAGGCAAAAAGAATAGTATAACGCTGTACACCATTTTTAATCAAAATATTTAGTAAAAAACACTACTGCCAATATAAACATTTAGGCAAACGAATTCAAATGAAGGAAATAGAAAATAAGGTTAAAAAATAAAATTAAAAAAAAGCATAACGCTGTAAATCATTATCAATAGGGTTTTCCCAACTGATTTAGTGATGCTATCAAATATTTCTGTAATTTTATTTTCATTTGAACAATAGTATGTTTTATGTTCTTTTCTTTTTTTAGCTATCTAATGATGGGAAAGCATCCAATGAACATGGTAGGTTGTGCATGGGGCTTGGTAGACCTTTGGTTTGCTGGCTCGATTGGTCCTTTGGCTGCTGTTGGTTCACGGGTTGGTTGTTTTGGGGCATATGATGATGGTTGGAGTTGAGCTCATTCTCTTAGTTTCTTGAGCTGAAGTTTTGTAGCTCATTAATGTTCTAAAGGTAAGCTCATTAAGTAGGATTCAATTTTGGAGTGGACTTGTCCCTTCTCCTTCCCCTTTCTTCTTGTCTCTTTGAAAACTGTGGCTTGTTTTAACGTTGGCTGAATTCTGTGCCTTGAATTCCACGGGTGGCTGCTGTTTCCGTGCATTGCCTCCTTGGTTCCCATGATGGCTGATGGTTTTCCGAGCTGGGAGTTTTCCCGTAGCTTTTGATGCCTCGGTTCTGTGAGGTTTCTTTGGTACCCGTGGCTGCTCCTACGGTTCCAGAGATGGGCTGTTTTCCGTGAAATGCATATAGAAAAAAACTATAACTTGATGCTTGGCTTCTTGGGGAAATTAATTAAAGTGGTTGTTGGTATTCTCCTATCATGCCTATAAATATGAGATGTTTTTGTGAAGAAAGTTAGTTGATTATTTTGAGCAAATTTGCTATTGACCTGCGGGTTATTGGAAAAGCTTGCGAGCTTGTTCCATTCTTCTTTCTCATGCCCTCCAGAAATCTTGCAAGCTCTTTCCACCCTTCGTCTTGATTTCTAACCTCTTTCGTCTCTCTGTAAGTGCCACTCCATCTGTATCCTTCTTCTTGAACTTTGGTATGATTGTTGGTTGACTTGGAAGCATCTGTTGAAAGAATTGGACGATCTTGCAGTGGTGGACCATTGGTTTGCTAGCTCTATGCACTTATCTTATTTAAACTACAATTCGATGCATGTGAGGAACCCGCTCTGACGGTTGTCTAAAGATAGCGTTGTTTTTATTTTCTTTCTTTCTTAAAAATCTCTTCGTGCTTTCTTGTTGGATTTTGAGTGTTTTAGTTGATTACTACTATTTTAATAGAGTCTGGTTTCAGTTTTATTCATTGTTCTCTTTGTTTCAGTTTTCTTATACTTGTGTTTGCATCATTTAGTCAACTAGTGGCATCATCGGATAAGATTTCCATAGTAAAATTGAGAAGAAAAATAGAAAATAGAAATTTCATGAAACTAACGAGTTGGACTTGGCCTTCAAAGGTATTGTAAAAAGCCAAGATTTAAAGGTAAACAAAACATATTATTTGATGACGAATAGTGAATTTAAGAAGAATTTAACATATAAAGAAATCTGAAAAGCTACAATCAATGGAAGAAAAAGAATGGGGGCGAATTACATAAACAGTTCACATATCTCACACCATTTTTGAGACTAACAAAGCTTTAAAATCATAATAATTCATCAAAAACGATTAAACCATCTTGCATTGATAGTGAGCATCAACTGAAGACAAAGAGAATCATATTATGTCAAATGCCCAATCTTAAGCAGAAAGCAAACCTGTTCACCTAAAGTAACCCAGTGCACCCCATTTTGCCCCAAATTTGGAGGGCATGAACCAAGTGAGAACTCCTGTAACTCTAGCTTTTCCTAAATGAAACAGTTCAGTCAGTACTTTGGATTTCTTATCATGGGCTACAGATGTAAAAGCCCGTCTTTATTTGGGTCAAAATACGAATAATTACAACATATTCTTATTTTAATGTAAAAAAAACTAGCTATGATACTTACAATGAGTTTTGGCTTTCGATCCTTCAAGCGCCTCTGCAAAAACAATATTTGATTCAGTGTGATGACTGACGTAAATGAAATTTACTAATTTTTAATATTGTACCACCAACAACTACACGGCTTAACCTGTACCTAGAATGCGAATTACCAAAAAGATTAAGAACATAGATGACTAAAATTCAGTCTTGTAAGAATATGAATGATGAAAAGGGAATATGATATTCGATAAAGTATCATTAACATAAAATGAAATTTGCCACATTTTTGCATTTACACTGTCAACAACTATAGTAGTTCAGCATTTACCTAAAATGCAAATTACCAATAAGGTTAGAGGGAGAAATGGTTAAAATTCAGTCATGTATGAATATGAATGATGAAAAAGAATAGTGTACATACTTTACTTAATACTAAACTTGTCAATTACATGGTCTAAGAAAGTTCATACTTAGGGCATCTAGCTCCAATTTTTAACCAAATTACTAATTTTACATGTGGAAGCAACAAGCCGTGTAAATTTTCTTTGAAAATCAGCACACAACTCCAATAAATTCAATGTGAAAAAAGCCCAGAAAAGATGCATATGTGTTTTCAAGCTAAATATTATTCTTAAAGCACAAATTTAAAGGTTTTTTTTTTTTTTTTGTTCTGAGAGTTCATGTAGCAGACCCCATGTAGTGGGATAAAGGCTTGATGTTGTTGTTGTTGTTGTTGTGTTCTGAGAGTTCAACACAATTTTTTTAATCCAAAAGAATAAATCAAACTCAAAAATCAAAAACTGCATGAAGACATAAATCTCGCTCCTACATATTCTCACTTTAAGAATGTAATAAAGAAATAAAAAACCATTTGGTGATAGGAATATTTCCTTCAATATTAGTCCAAAATTCAGTGTCCAACCAAAGACACTATAACAAGCATACCTAATACATCATTAAAAATTCAACTGATTGGGCACGAATCTTAATGTAGTACATGTTGAAAACTTTTATAATCAAATTCAAAATCATTTGAAATCTGATTTCAGTAAACATATAATTAAACTAAGCGTCTCAACAAGATAAACCTAACAATACCAAAAGTGATTTGATCTGAGTCCAAATGAGCCCAAATTAAGCACATGAAGTATGAGTGAAGTGTCAAGTCATTATTTGAATTATCAAATAGTCTTCAAATCTTGTATGCTTATAGTCAAATCGAGTGTCTCCATGAGATGAATCCAACGAGCCTAAGTTCATTTAATTCTAAGTCCATTAAGGCACTTAAATGTTGAATAAGTGGCCTTTTATTAAAAGAAGTTATATTGATTGTTTTTGATAGAGCGTTTTGGAACTTTAGCTAAACTTACCAAAATATCACTTCCAAAATACAATAAATAATTCCTTTTTCTCTGCATGAGGGGTACCCGACCTTAAGTTTGGAGAGAGCTTAGAGATCTAAGGACTTCTAAAGCATTTTCTGCATTTGATGCCCTCAGTCACCAAAAGCTGACATCATCATCCATCTGACATCGTCATCTATCTATCATCATCCAACTATTGTCACCTGACTGTTATCATCATTTGATCACCACTGCCCAACCATTATAATTCATTCAATGTCACTCAATCATTATTATCTGACTACTATAACCTGACTATCATTGCTCAACTATTATTATCCAGCTACTAACATCCATCACTTCTCCTATAATTTCTACAATAAACCAGACAATTCTTATCAATTATGTAATCTTGAATTCTCATGTAGGCGAAGAATGGACCCTTTTAACTTCAATTACATAGTGTATTATTTTATTAACTAGGCTAGGCCAAGTGGTTTTTCCTTTTTCAAAATTTTCATGTAAAAATAATTTTGCTTCCTATTACAATCTTTTTTTATCTGTATATGTGTTGAATCTTTGTATAAAACTATGATATTAATCTCTCTCTACCACCGCAAATATTCTAGAATACAACAATACCAAATGGCAGAACACATAAATCACAAAAGACAAGAACCTTTTTCCAACGAAAACAACACTGGAAAATGCTAAGCCGTATCAAGTATTAATTTTTTAAACAAAATTTTATGATTAAAACACTAAAAACCAAATGAATATAGACATGCCTGTTGTTCACCTGTAAGAAAACAAAAACCTTTCCAAGAAAAACAATACCAGAACACCCTAACCCTTAATCAAGGAATCAAATTTTACTGCAACCTGTTATGATTAAAAAACTCAAACAAAAATGAATAACAGCAAGCATGCATTTGCTAGTGCAATTATGATCTCAGGTACCATTTTCGATAGCCCTTCCACCATGCAAGCTACGGAAAGAAATAATTAATCTTAATTAAAGTAATTTGATTCCCCAATATGACAATAGCATGCATTTCTTGAAGAAAAACTGTAACATCGGAAACAAGACTCACCTCTACCATTGAGGAAAACTTATATGATAATTTTGGTTCCATATAGTTGGGCCAAACTTCCATCAGAATCTTGTTCAACCAAGCACAAGGCTCAAGTGGTGTTACAGGCTGCAATGTTTTAATCCTAATAACAAGTAAATCATTGATCGACCAAGAAAAAGAATGTTGCAGAATTAAATGCATAAAGGTTATACCGTTGAGTGCAATATGAGTTGCTTCCATCTTCTATTCATCCGTTCTATGAGTAGCTGCCGTTGGAACCTCCCATACTAAGAAAAAAAAAACAAATAACTCATGGCCGCTTCTTATGGTAAGAAAAAAATTATTTCTACTTATTAATCATTCAAAATTGTAAAATGTTTTAATCCTAGCACTCTATCTATATGACATAGATTAGATTCAAATATGTGGCTTGTTCTTCCTTACAAGTAAGCTTCTCTGCTTCATGTATTACAATTAAACTCATAAGATAAGACCATGGATAAAGCTGTTCAATTTAAATTTATAAAGAGGTGGAGGTAAAAAGCATGTAGAATAGAGTTAGTTCTGTAATTATTCATTGCATAATGTCTCTAATCAAGTAAGTAAGATGTTAAGATAGTACTACAAAATCATCCAACGAGTTTTCATCTAAGCATAAGAAATAGCATGGGAACACCAAAAGTAAGAAGGATTAGAATAGATTAAATTAAAAGACCTGCAGGTTTGGTCCCCTTAATGTAGACATAATTGAAATCATGACGCAAATGAAGGAAACTCTTATGAATCTACGCATGGTTAACAAAATCCCAATTGTTTACAGAAGAAAATCCATATCAAATTGCCTTGTGGTGCTGGATAGAGGCTCCACAAAAATCAGTATGAATAAGAGCCACCGTCTCAGCATATAAACACCAAACATTGTCTATCCAATAGCCAGATCAGCAATTGCCTGTTCACGCAAAATGGAGATTTGTTGTAATAACCCAAACCGATGAAGGTGGTTTTTGTGCACCTGGAGACGAAGAAGATGGAGAAAGATGAGGAGCTCTATCTCCCATTTATGAGAGTGTTGGTTCCATCAATTGGAAGTCGAAGAAGGCGAAGGAGATGAAGAGCTCACGATTCCTGTCGATTGGAATTGTGGACACCGAACGAGCAAGAGTGATCCAGGAACGTTGATTGGTCGACATCGGATTAAAAAGGTTAGTTTTGAAAATTTTAGAATTTATTATTTAGAATTTTTCTAGTTGTAAAATTTAAAATTTGAGAATTGTTGTGTCCTAGAATATTCGCGATGATAGAGAAGTAAATAGTTTAACGTCTTAGCTTTGTACGAAGATCCAGCACACAATCAGATGAGATGGAGGGTGCAGTATTTAAAGAGACCAAGATTTTTATGTGGAAAATCCTGAATAGGCGAAAACCCACGGGGTCTGGACCAGTTTGAATGAATCCACTAGTTTTTGCAGTTGATTACAAATGAGGCCCTTCCTTGAGGGGAATGCCTTGACTTGACGTAACAATTATACATCATATGGAATGCAATACATAGTAAGAATAGGAAAAATCACTATTGACGTGTTCGTTTGGTCAGAAGGTCCATACTCGGTGGACGATGGAGTTCGGAAAGACCGTAGTCTGGTGACGGTGGTCGAAAGGACCGTAGTCAGCGGGTGAAGGAGGTCGGAAAGATTGTAGTTGGCGACAAAGGTCGGAAGGACCGTAATCGGCGGGCGACAGAGGTCGGAAGGACCATAGTTGGCGAGCATGGAGGTCGAAAAAACCATTGTATGGCGAAGAAGGTCGAAAAGACTGTAGTTGGTGATGGAGGTCGGATGGACCGTAGTCGGCTGGCAGCAGAGGTCCAAAGTCCGGCGATGGGCCGAAGTCTGGCGTTAAGCTGAAGTTCAATGATGGACAGAAGTCCGGCACCAGATAGAAGTACAGAGGAAGTCCGGCGATAGGCAGAAGTCCGGCGGAAGTCCGACGATGGGCAGAAGTTCGGTGACTAGCAGAAGTCCGGCGTCGGGTTGAAATCCAACGATGGGCGGAAGTCCGACATCGGGTAGAAGTCTGACAAAAGTCTGGAAACTGGTAGAAGTCCGGTGACGGGCGTAAGTCTGGTGTAGGGTAGAAGTTCGACAATGGACAGAAGTCTGTAGTCAGATAGAAGTTCGGCGAAAGTCCGGTGACGAGCGGGAGTTTGTCGACTAGCGGAAATTGAGTGACGAGCGGAAGTTCGACATCGAGTAGAAGTTCGACGAAAGTCTGGCAACTGGCAGAAGTCTAGTGACAGACGCAAGTCTAGCGTCAGGTAGAAGTTCGGATATGGATAGAAGTATTGCATCAGATAGAAGTTTAGCGAAAGTCTGACGACGAGAGAAAAACCGGTAACAGGCGGAAAACCGGCAACGGGCGGAAGTCTGGGGACTGGCGATGGTCCAGCAATCCAGCGACGGGTGGAAGTCTGGTGTCGGGTAGAAGTCCGACGAAAGTCTGGCAACTGGTAAAAGTCCGACGACGGGCGAAAGTCCAGCGTCAGGTAGAAGTTCGACGATGGATAGAAGTCCAACGAAAGTCTGACAACAGGCAGAAGTCCGACGTCGGGCAGAAGTCTGGCGTCGAATAGAAATCCAACGAAAGTCCGGCTGCGGGCAGAAGTCTGGCGTCGAGTAGAAATCCGGCGATGGGCGGAAGTCTGGCGTCGATCGGTGGCCGGGAGGTGGTTGAAGAGTTTGGTGGCAAAAGAACTCTTCCTTCTCTTCATTTTCTTCTTGCTTGGGCCCCCACCTTCCTCTCCCTTCCATGAGGAATGAGGAGTCTATTTATAATTTTCTGAGAGTGGCATGGCCAGTAAATAGGAGGAAGATTAAGGGTAAATTGGGAGTGGTTTGAATGGACGTCCGATGTTGATTCCCTAGTTTGTGGACCGTTAGTTGGGCAATTGAATGTCTTAATGATATGAGAATTCGGGGATCTTAGGCTCGTTGGATTCGTCTCGTCGAGCCGCTCGATTCGATTATAAGCATGCCACGTTTGGAAACCGTTTGGTTATCCAAACTATGGTTTGAACCTTCCAAAGATGCTTTGAGTTTTCGATTTGGACCTATTTGAGCTCGGATTGAGTCGAATTTGGTGTCGTTAGGTTCATATTTTCGAGACGTTCAGTTCGACTATAAGTTTGCTGAAATCGAAGTTCAAATGGTCTCCGATTTAATTTTTAAAATTTTCAACTTGATTTTGCCTTGAGATTCGTGCCCGATCAAGATAATTTTTTTAGTATATATCAAGAATAAAGAGTAAATTATATAGATATAAATAGAAATAGAAAGAATAATTAAAATTTCATTTTAAAACTTGATAATGATGAATATGTAGTTAAATTAATAAATTACTATTACTAAAATTTATTAAATTGTAGATAAAATTTATAATAAATTAATTATTAAAATTTTGGAAATGCTATTCAATTTATTCATGAAATTAAAATCAACATAATGATAATAAAATTTCAAGACTAATTATTGAAATAATTAATGGTTTGAGAGCAAATTTCATAATCAACAACAACAACAAGCCTTAATCCTACTATGTGGGGTAGGCTATATGAATTATTTTTCTCCATTGTGTCATGTTAAGACTTAAATTCTCATCTAAATCTAATAAAGAAATGTCATTTCTAATATTTTCTAACCAAGTCTTTTTAGGTCTACCTCTATCTTTTTTAATATAAGTCAAATCTAACACATCCACTTTCTTAATCGGGTCATCGAAAGGCCATCGTTTTATGTGACCAAACCATCTAAGGAGACTCTCTCTAATCTTATCTTCCATTGGAGCAACTCCAACCTTTTCACGTACATGCTCATTTCGTATCTTGTCCTAAGAGTAAAGCCACTCATCCACCTAAGCATCCTCATCTCCGCGGCACTTAACTTAATATTATGCTTCTCTTTTAATGGCCAACATTATGCACTATAAAGCATTGCAGGTCTCACTACCATCTTATAAAATTTTCCCTTAAGTTTGAGAGAGACTTTTATATCCCACAACAAGCCTGAAGCATTCCTCCACTTCAACCATCCAACTTGAATTCTACTAATAATATACCTATTTATTTCACCATCACTCTAAACAATAGGCACAAGATATCTAAAACGTGTGCTCTTATTAATGAATTGATCGCCCAAAGTGCCAATCCCCACATTAGATCTATTATTACTTACAATCCATATATTCAGTTTTAGATCTACGCAAACGAAAGTCTTTAGACTCTAAGGTTGACCTCCATATTAGAAATGACCTTTCTTTATTAGATTTAGATAAGAATTTGATTCTTAATATGACACAATGGAGAAAAAAGATTCATGTAGCCGACCCCACATAATGGGATAAAGGCTTGTTGTTGTTATTGTTGTTGTATACTTAACAATGTGCAGGATGCCAAGGCGGACTCAAGATGGAAAGCTTCTATGAATGAAGAGATGGATCCGTACTGAAGAACCAAACTTGAAAACTTGTTGACTATCCCAATAGGGTATCGATGGATCTTTACTATGAAATGCTAATGTCGAAAATCAAGTTAAAGAAAATTTAGTAAAAACGGAAGAAGAAAGGCTTTATTTCTTTTTATCTCAGCATGCTTTCTTACCATGAAATCTGCTGATCTATGAGGTGATCTTGATGGTTTAATTAGCAATAGGAAAAGATTCTCTATCAACAAAGTTATAAATTATGAAATAGCAACAGTTCAAACTAGTTATAGTAATGATAAAGCTAAGAGTAGATTAAAAATCTCTAAATATTTACCAAATTATTTTGTTAGACAATCATAGATTTAGTATCTGTCTTATTGCACCGCTGATTTAAAAGATTGAACATTTTAAGATAAGAACAACGGCAAAAAATTCACTCAAATTTATGAAATTGACTACACTGAAATGTTTTCTCCTATAGCCAATATAAACACAAACTGAATCTTGTTATCCTTAGCTACAAAATTTTGTTGTCCTTTGCAACAATTTGAAGTGAAAAAAGCATTTCTATATGTCAAACTATTTGAAGAAGTTTATATGAATCTCCCACTATGATGCATGATAATAGATAAACTAAAACAAAATATCTGCAAGTTAAAAAATCAAAACATGCATTAAAACAATAGATTAGAACTTGGTTTGAATGATTCACCAAACATATAACAATCATTGGTCATAAATAAAATAATTTGAACCATATATTATTTTTAAAAGGGCAACATGAAAAAAATCACTGCTCTCATTATACATGTGGATGATATGATCATTATAAGCAAGAAACCAGAATAAATTGGAGCCCTATAGGAATACTTGTCGAAGGAATTTGAAATGAAAGATTTAAGGCCCTTAAAATATTTTCTTGGAATTAAAGTATCTCAATCAAGATCGAGAAAAAGAATCTTCCTAGCACAATGGAAGTATGCATAGACCTACTACATGAAACTAGTAGGTCAGCCTACCAATCACCTCACACTTCAATAGAAGAGGGCTTGAGCTAATGCAATGAAACAAGCCATGTAACGATAGATCGGGAGAGAGATACCAAAGACTAATTACCAAAAAATTAATGTACTGAGCTCACACAAGACCAAATTTCGCCTATACTCTGACTATAGTCAATTAATGCAGGATCCAAATGAGCAGCATATGAATTCAGACAAAAATATTTTTAGGCATCAAAAATCTGCCCAAGGAAAATGCAAACAAACAAAATATATAAATATATACAGATGTTAATTGGGCTGGGGTAGGTGAAGATAAGCGATCAACTTCAAGATAGTTTACCTTTGTAGGTGGGAACTTAGTTATATGGACAAGCAAAAAATAGAATATTCTTGCAAGATCTAGTGCAAAACTTGAGTAAATAAGAATGGCCTTACGAATTTGCAATGCGAAGCGTTTAAAAATTCTCTTACAAAACTTAGGCTATTCCAAAAGCAACCAATCCAGCCAATTTGTGACAACAAAGAAGCATGTGACATAACCCATAAGACAGTTTAGCATGACCATACAAAGCACGTTGAGGTAAATGGATTCTTTATTAAAGAGAAACAAGATAAGAAAGTTGTGAAACTACCAAAGGTTTAATCAAAAAATCATTTAGTAGATATTCTTACCAAATGAGTATCTAATCAAGAATTCTCAAAGTTCTTAGACATGTTTAGCATTTGTGATATCTGCGCACCAACTTGAGAGGGAGTGTTGATATTATCAACCACAGAATGATTATCCAACTCAATAATATGTGTGCACTAATCATATTAAACATAGGATGATTAAGCACCTCAAGAATCAAGAATCCACATCCATGCTCATGTTTTCTTTTATTACTACCTTTATTTTTATATTGATTTGTTTCTTAATTGTATGAATCATAATTAATTGTGTAATACCTACAAATATGTAACTATTCTCTCTACTTTGAAATAAGATACAAAGCCTCTACCTTTATTTTTACAATAACCATAATTTTAATTTTGATGTAAAACATCCATCACAAAAACTGTATTTTTTTATATAATTATAAAATAAATAAATGTATGCTTTATATAATATAACGTACTTGTACTATCTAACATCATATTTCATGCTGCGCTTCCTAGTCATTCAATATTCAATTTTAATCTGAAACATTAGATATCATTCATTGATTCTAGCAACCAATACTAATGATCCAAACAGAAATTTTTAATAACCATAAAATTTGAAACTCCAATTTAAATTTAAGTCAATAACTAATCAGCCAATAAATTTATGATATGCAACTGATAATACTAACAAATAAGTTAATATTTAGAAATAATCCCAAAGGCTTGAAACATGATACCACTTACAACAACGAAAGAAGTTCTAGTTCAGCACTTTGCTTTTCTTGGGATGGCAATTTAAGCTAAATGAAAATTCTAAAAAGCATGGCTAGGGGCCACAATCTTGATAAGCCATATTCACAACCTATTAGCAGAAATTAAATTTGAGAAAAAGTTATATAACAGTTGTTTCTAAAGTACAAAAGAAAATTTTAAATTATGCCTATTAGTTGAATTGCAAAAGGTGAGTTAATGCATGAATTTGACTATCTATTTAAGCACAACATAGATATATATATATATATATATATATATATATATATATATATATATATATATATATATATATATATATATATATATATATATATATATATATATATATATATATATATATATATATATATATATATATATATATATATATATATATAGATAGACCACCATCCTCTTAGAAGGATGAGAGCCTATGTCCTCAACGGCAAATTATTGAGTCAGGTGACCGGACGCGAAAAATAAGTTCGGACATCCAATAAAAATTTGCCGCGTCACCTGCGCTTTTGACTTGCGCTTTTGACATGCGCTTTAGTTGCGCTTTACTTGGGCTTTACCTGCGCTTTACTTGCGCTTTAGTTGCGCTTTACCTGCGTTTTACCTGCGCTTAATTTAAAATAATATTTTATTAATATCCGGACCTATCTCCGCGTCCGGTCACCTGACCCAATAATTTGCCGTCCTCAACATCTTTCACCTTTAATCCAAAGGTTTTAGTTGCTAAGATTTAGGTTTCGTTTGAGATGGCTTTTTTATTGCTTCTTAAAGCAGCTTTATAATACAAAATTTTAATTTTTGTATTATAAAGCTGCTTTAAGAAACAATAAAAAAGACACCCAAACAAAGCCTTAAAATAGCTAAAAACAATTATTAGCTTGAAATTCATGTTTGCAGCATACATCAAATTGTAATATTGGTTTAAAGTTATAATGTCTCATCTAATAAAATTGAAGAACGCTCCACATAGGTTATTTAAAAGACTCGCAATTTTTTTATAAAATGAAAGTCAGAGAATTCAATTCTGATATTAAAAGAGACAATTTAAGTCACGTCGGCCATCCTAAATTTGTAAATCTCTCTTTCTGAACTATAAATAGTATGGTTCCTAATAAAGCCTATATTTAAGAAGAAAAAGTTGATGACAAGAGGAAAATAAAGGAGATTTGCAAGCAAATCAAGCTAGGATACCTAAAATAACAGAAAAGGATTAATGAGAAATAGGATTTTATATCATCACAAGCTCAATGAAGCAAAAAATCAGCAAATGAGCTGAATACTCTAATAGAACAATATGAACCACAGTAAAATGCATGAGAAATCCCTAATTGATGTGGAAAGGGTGTCCGCTAATACAACATAAAAATCCATAATTCATAAAAAGCAAGAAACCACTTTTCATTCAAAGCAAAATTCCAGCCCACCTCAATAGTAGCCCAGACGGCAAACGCCATGGGAATCCAATTGGAGAAGGGAACTAGCCAGCGTTCGATAGCCCATGCGAAAAACCCTAACGGTATCAAGAAGGGCAGCAGCGGCTTCTCCTCGATCACATGGTTTAAGAATTCCACTGCCTCCTTGGCGTAGAGATTCCTCATCCTCTTTCTATTCATCTCCGCGCCTTGCTTTCTTGTCCTCCGTCTCTCCTCCAACACCCTCAAATCTCTTCTAATCCATAGGATATGAGCAAGAAACCAATTTCTAGAAAAAGGCTCACCATATCCGCGTCTTGCTCTCTGTGCCCTCTTCCAACGCCCTCAAATCTCTTCTAATCCATGAGAAATGAGCAAGAAATCAAATTCTAGAAGAGGGGTAAAGAATTGACGGCGAGGAGTCTCCTAAGGTGGAACAAGAAAATGGCGCTTTTGGACCAACGACTTCTGCATCTGCAATCCAGGTCAACAGGAACCTCTCTCCGACGAATTAAAAAAATCATTTATTGAACAAATTAATCCTGATTTGACCAAAACTTGGCCAAATTGAAATTTTTCCCATCCCATCTGAAGGCATGGGAGGCTGCCACTGGGAGCTTTTGCTTCCACATAACGGAAGAACAGAACTCGTTTCTAAAAGCACTAGAAGGTTAACGGTTTATTGTAGCAGAAAGCAGCAATATCACACTGGGTTATTATGGCGTTAAGAAAATAAATAAAAAGGACTGCTGCACGTATTGGCCCACCAATTATAGATGTACACATTTGTATTTTGGCACTTAGTTTTTCCTCAATTTATTTTTAAGAAAATGTCTAAGACAGCATATTTACATATTTTTAAGGTGATTGGTTGATAAATTTGTCAAATTAAATTGAATTCAATCAAATAATAGGTAAAAGCGAGCAGAATCGTCATTTTTAAAGAGTTTTGAGTCATTAAAATAAACTCACATATTTATCTCATAACTAAACTTCAAATTAATATTTCTTATTTAATAGTCAAAACACTCGACTAATAAATCAATATGCTGCATCAAAATGAACCGGTCAAATATGTCTGCTTTGGAATAATTGTTTTTTTATTCAAACAAAATAGTATGCATCCCTAACTATCAATGTATTTTTTTTTTTTTTTTGGCATATTAACCTTTACATAATAAAATAAGGTATGTTTGTCAAATAAAGTTAAGATGTGCATTATATAAACTTTGGTATAAATTTTAAAATTAGAATAAGACTTGTTGTGGGCTGGAAGATTCGTGGCGGTAGTGAGTAAATTTTTAGTCTTAGCGATACACGGATATCCAGCACACAAACAAAAAGAGAGAAGTAAAACGCCTGATCTTTTTTATGTGGAAAGCCCGAAAAGGGAAAAACCACGGGGCCTCGCCAAGGTGAAAAGATTCTACTAAATCTGAGTGAATTACAAGGGTTGACCCGTCCCTCGATTTAGAGGTGGTAACATTACAGTAGTTTGGAGAGCTAGGCAAAGATCTGGCAACGGTCGGGCGGAAGTTCGACGGCATTTGTACGAAAATTCAACTTAACAAGGATCGATCCGACAAAGGTCGGGCGGAAGTCCGACGGCAGGACGGTGGTCCGACTATGGTCGGGCTGAATTCCGGAGGCGGTCGGCGGCCAAGGGGTGGTCCGATGAAGGTCGGGCTGAGGTCCGGAGGCGGTCGTCAATCAGGCAAAGGTTCGGCGGCGGTCGGCGGCCAGGCAAAGATTTGGCGGCGATGCTAGAACTCTTGAAGCTTCAAAGCTCTTTACAATCTCTAGCCAAAAAGTCTCTCTCATGTAGAGAGTGGGGGTCTATTTATAGATTTTCATGAGTGGCACACCCTGTAAATATAGAGAGGATTCGGGGCAGGTTCGGAGTGCTCCATCGGATGGCTCGTATTGATTCCCCCGATAATAAAGAGTTTTTCAACTGTTTATGTGCCTTAACGATATCGAAATTCAGATATGTTGGGCTCGTTGGATTTGTCTCGTCGTGCCGCTTGATTTGACTATAAGCATGCCATTTTTGGATATTATTTTGTCATCCAAATAATGCTTTGACCCTTCCAAAGGTGGTCTGAGCCCCCGATTTGGACCCATTTGGGCTGAGGTTGGACTGATTTTGGTGTAGTTAGGATTTTCTCTTTGAGATGTTCAGTTTGACTATAAGTTTGCTGAAATTAGAAATCAGATGATCCTAAATTTAATTTTGAAAGTTTCTAACTTGAATATGCCTCGACATTCGTGCTCGATCAAAACAATTTTCGATGACGTATCAAGACTTATTTAATTAACTTGTAAAGTGATGAATATATTTTATTTTTACATGCCAATATAACATAGCTAATAAATATTATTCATTGATATGGGGGTACATACATAAAATATGAATATTATATATTTTTCTATAACGTTAAAATGATATATAAAGCATATTTTTTTAGTAATTCATGCATTTAGGTATTATATATATTTATATTACTTGCTAGAATATTCATGACACTTTATAAGTCATCAAAAATCTTCTTCATCATATATGAATCTCGAGGCAAATGCAAGTTGGCAACTTTCAAAATTAAATTCAGGAGAATTGGAACTCCAATTTCAGTAAACTTATAGTCAAATTAAACGTCTCAAGAAGATAAACCCAATGACACCAAAATTGGTCCAATCCAAGCCCAAATGAACCCAAAGCAAGAGAAGCATATTTATAACATTCAAATCATTACTTGGATGACCAAATGATCTCTAAATATGGCATGCTTATAATCTAATCAAGTGTCTCAACGAGATAAATCCAACGAGCCTAAGACTGCTTAATTTTGACATTATTAAGGCACTTAAATGATTGGCATATATTTCATAATCGAGGGAATCGGTATTCGGGGTGTCAAAATCTGACCCAACCCGAAACACGACCCGGACCTGACCCAAAAAAATCTGGGATTTGGTCAACCCGTTTGCTATATGGGTCATGTTTGAATTAGAGATTTTGACCCTTTTGTAAAACCAAGCCTAGTTCGGGTTGACCCAACAACTCGAAGTCAACCAAGTTTACCCATGAACATAATTGTCATCCCATGCGCATCAGGACAGCCATCCCGTCCGAATCTAGTCTCGATCGTTGCTTCAGTCAGCTCTCTGTTGTCAGCGTTTTAGGCATGCATCTTAGCGTCTAGTTTCATTGATGTCAGAGTGACGACCTGTAGGCTGCCATAGTGCAACATCTCCTCCATCCTAGTCTCCTAGACCACCTGCTACCAAGACTCGTGTGGCATTCATGATGAACATAAGTACACAAGTAACGAGACCCGTTAGGCTTCACTATCGGCCTCATCATCGTTGGCCTCACCACCTGCTCCACCTCGCCAGTGTTTCGTCAGCCTCATCACTTGAGTCATTTAGCTAATAAGGCTTGGGTGTTAGGTTGGGTCAACCCGATAACCCATGCGGGTCAAGTTCGAGTTAAAAAACCTGACCCCTGTAGCCAGCCGAGTTGGGTTCGGGTCAACCCGTTTACGTTCGGGTCATCTCAGTTTGGATTTGAACCCAACCCATTGACCTGAATTTACACCCCTAATCGGTATGGGTCATCTGATGGAACACTTCAAATTTGCCCCAAATCTTCATCATATTTACAGGGTATGCCACTCTAAAAATTTATCAATAGCCCATTATAACAACCCAAAATATGATAATGTATTTTAAAATACAATATTTGAATTTTTGTTTGAATTGGAGTGCTACGGAGTTGAGATTATGAACATTACGATGTAGGGTCTTAGTATTGCTGCGACTAAAAATGTTTTTATATATATTTATTCTAAATAACTATGTCATTACCCTCACACCTCCCTCGCTCACTCATGTGCCTTACCTGGGAAGAAACCGAAGGAGGAGAGGAAAGATAAGAGGAAAGATAAGAGGAGAAAGAGGATCTTAAGGGCTTTTTTCCTCTATGATTTTTGTTAAGGAAATTGTTCTAATCGTAGTAACTATCCTCATACCTCTATTTTTAATGATTTTAATTTCTATAGATTATCTCTTCTAAATCTTTTAAAAAAGCATTATCTCCTGATTTAGTGAGTTTTCATCATGTGAATTCTGATATATTATAGATTTGATCATTCTAAATAAAATAATATGATTTTAATGTATTTTCACCAGTTAAATTTGTATATAGAAATTTCTCTACAAAATTGGTAGGAAAATGAATACTGGAAAGAGTTGAAAAATGATGTATTATAATTTGATATAATAATCTAAAATATATGATATGCTAAAATGATTGATATGAACGTGAACGTAATATTGAGACGTGATGCTGAAATATGATACTGATAAGACTGGAATGATGTATTATACTAATTTTGTTCTTATAGAAAATGATATACTAATTGATATCATATATAAATGATATGATAACCTCAACATCATAATTTCAAGATTTGCTTATTAGGAGCCATGAGGAGTTGAAGACTGATTGAGAGTTATAAAAAGCTAGTGTGACTAATCCACACAATTCAATGAGAGTTATAATGGGTATACTAATTGAGAGTCACAAGGGGTGACTGATTGGGAGTCAAAAGTGTAAGAGCAAGATACTAGATACTCTCATTTGAATATCTGATAGAATATTACTTACTAATTATTGATACTAATCACTAATACTAATTACTAATAATAATATTGACTATTGTTACTAATATTGTGCGGACATTGACCTTATGAATATTGATTTATGTTACAGCTTACTATTATTGAATATGGATACTGACACTGTTGCATAACTGATAAACTGACAAGAATGATTGAATGAAACTAATTGTATGATAAAGACATAATGATTGATTAATACATGTGACCAATATAGATAACATATATTGCTTTATAGATTTTCTTATATGATTTATATCATACTATTTCTCTTTGCCTTGCATTAATTTTAGTTATAAGATTTAGTTATTTGTTGGGCTTTTTATGCTTATTATGTAATTTTATATATTTACAAGAAAGGATAAGGACCCTGTTGTATAAGGCATTGGACAACATGGATAGTTTTCTTTCAACATTATTAGTTTAATTTTTTTTTTATTTCTCTGGTTTATGTATATTCTTCTGTAGCCAGTGTGACTATTGTACATATTATTTCAGACTTAGGATTTTGTAGTAGAGTGTTATTATTGACTATAAAAAATGGAATGATGTTTTTTGTAGTTTATTTATTTCCTGTAATATAATTATTCTGCTCTGGATGCTAAATTGTTTTGGTTATAAATAATTGAGTGCTGGTTACTAATTGAAAGAAAAATAAATAGAATGAATTGAAAAGATAAATAAAGAAAAGAAGATAAATTTCTTCAATTTAGATATCGGGTTGTGACACCCCTTCTTTCCACATGAAAAGGCGCTTGGACCTTTGGAAGCTTGGATTTTGGGATAGAGATCAACAGAGCTATAAGGCATGAAGAATCCCGGAGCTCCACCTTGGCACCACCGCTAATGAACCCTCGCTACTCGACTACTGTAGTTAAACGTCCTCTTGACCATCGCCATCAAACCTCCCTCCGATCACGACCATCGGGTCTCCCTTTGAGCGCCATCACTTGCCAAATATAGTCCCTCCAGCCATTGTCGTCCGCTAACTACGATCCCTTTGGCCACCATCATATGCCGACTATGACCCCTCCGACCAAAATAAATGCATTCTAATGTATTTTGACATTCTATACATAAAAGTTATTATACATTTGACATAACATATATTTTGACATAATAAATGCATTCTAATAATTTTCAGACTATTAGAATTTTAATGAATATATATATATATATATATATATATATATATATATATATATATATATATATATATATATATATATATATATATATATATATATATACACTACGGGAAAACACGTGATTACCGTCGGATTTTCCGGCGGAAAATTGTGCGCCGGTAATAACGGCGCAGGCAACGGCGGAATTGTTTGACGAAAATCTTGCGGCGAAATTTCCGGCCCAAAATACGCCGTAACGTTACCGACGCCGGTTCCGCCGGCCAATCCGACGGTATAGTAATGTCTGAATCATTTCTGTCGCACGTTACGACGGAACATTTCCGACGGACATTGCGCCGGCGTATTTAAACTCAACGAAATATTACCGACGTATACTGCGTCGGAAATGATACCGGCGTCACCAGCGTCGACACCGTTGGAACTTCCACCGGTAAAAGCCCTATTTCTCGAAACAGACCCCCTCAAGACAAAAATTTGTAGGAGGTTCATTGATGGTCTTAGTACATCAGAAGAAGGAGAAGTCCAGAAGATAGTAGAAAAAGAATTCACTGCTTGGTTGAATAATTATTCTTATTTAATGAGTTAATTATTTCTGCAATTAATATTAGTAACAATAACATCTTGTACATTTAAAGGTACACACTGAAGACAGATGGTAGAATGTTGATAGCACCTGAGGGTGACACGAACGTACATTCTCTTTTATTTATTTAAACTAACAAATATTTTTATTTTATATTTTATATTTGTTTCATATAACTTTATTTTTGTAGGTTCTACCCATCAAAACAACCGACACATAAAATACGGGACATCATACGGAGCAGATTTAACGCTCCTTATGTTTCTTGGAAGAAAGTCCCGAAAGAAGTCCGGGAGATATGGTTTAGAGAGTTTGAGGTATTTTTGGGTTTTAGTTTTTATGTTAAATGATTTATTCTTTCTTACTTAAGCTAATAATCTTATATATTATATATCATATGTATTTGATTGCAGAAAGAGTTTTGTTGGCTGCCCCAACTCAATGACAAGATTAGAAAGAATTTTGAGAAGCGTGGGTCTACTCGGATGCGCGACATGTTCACAGATATTATAAAGTTTGGGAAGTGACCATTGTGGATTGGAGATGTTATATGGGCTGAGTTGAATGCAGCTTGGGGCAGCGAAGAGTACAGTAGGAAGAGGAATCAGAATCGACAGAACAGAGCTTTTGATGTTGGTGGGTTGGGTAGTTCACTTCATACAAGCGGCTCTGTTCCACATACTGAGCACAGGCGTCGTTTGGTAATGAATTTTAAATATTTTTTAAAATTGTTCTTTAATCTATATTAATAAAATTCTCTTAATTCGAACAGAAAGCGATGCTTGGTAGATAACCAACTCCTGTTGAATTGCATAGTCGCACTCATAAGTGACAGGAGGATCAACAGTGGATTGATGGGAGATCAATAAAAGCCTATGTAAGTATATTTTTATATATGTTTAATATTTTCTAAGTTTTAGTTTAACTATATATATTTATATTATACTTTCACAGGAGGATTATACACGGCTTCGAGAGACTCATGCCGCATCAGGTGAGGGCTCTTCTGGCGGCTCTGTGGAGTATTATGAGTATCACATCTGGTCGCAGGCCGTCGGAGGAATGCAGCATGGTAGAGTATATGGCTTAGGTGCGCAAGCTCAAGCATACGAGGGGATGACCTCCTCTATTGCATCCAGCTTCACATCAAGTTCGTATGAGTCCTTACAAGCTCAACAAATAAGTGCCCTTTAAGCTGAGCTAGAACAAGTAAGGAAATCACGAGCTGATTGACAAGCTCAGCTGCAAGCACAGGTTCAAGCTCAACTGCAAGCACATGTTCAAACAAATATTCAGCAACACAATCAGTTGTTGGATGAAATGCACAAGATGAGGGATCAGCTGAGTGGAAAAGATGTAGTTCCACCTGAGGAGGAGTCCACGAAGTCAGAGTAGTTTATTTTAGTTTATATGAACTTGTTTATTTCTGTGAACATGTTTTATTGAACAATTTATTTTAATGTGATGTTTTTAGTTGATTGTTAGTACTGAACTGTTTCTTTTAATGTTATAAACTGTTGTGAAACTGTGGTGAAATTGTTGATCTGTTGTAATGTTACAATTGAAATGTTGTAGAATTGATATTTGTATAGGTTTACAGGTGTGGAAATTTGATTGTTGGCTGGGAAGAAAATTTTTTTTGTCAATGCTAGCTACAGGTTTCCGGCTGAATTTGCGCCGGAAAAGATGATACAACGAATTGTATCGTACGTACCGACGTCTTTATATGATTTCAAGGAACAGTAAAGAGCTGTTGAAGTGAGGTTATTTCTGTTCCTAGTTTAGATTTGTAAATCTTGTCATTGCATTTTTTGTAGTCATGATTGTTTAGGAGTGGCAAGTGAATGAAATGTCTTGCAATCATGACTATTATGCATTCGACTTTGGAAAATTGCTCAATGTATTGTTGTTTATATGAAATGAAATATTTTTTAGGCGGGAAAGTTTAAAATTAGTAATTCTTTCAAATTAGATCTTGGGGCATTATATATGATTCTAATATTTTTAGACGAATACAAATTTTGTACAATTTAAGGCTTAAACCTTTTAATATTTGTTGATGATTAACAATTGTATATCTTTAGAGGTTAATGTATTCTATATCTTTAAATGAATAAAAAACCATATACTTTTTTAGACTTATATTTTTTTGAGATTTTTGGATCAACAAAACTCATATAGCTTTTCAAAATTGTGTCTTCTAAGATTTTTATATGAATGTAGACATTGGTTGCCACTTGGTACATCATAAAGGTTCCATAAAGAGGGCCTATTCAACACTAGCTTTTACTGAGGCTTTTATAATAATACAGTGAATGAATGGAGTTTGGTTATTATGGCAAAAGATTTGCATGATATGGGAATATATTAAGCCCCCTTTTTAGCATATTCTAAGCTCTATCTACATAAGTTAGATGTGATGTTTATTAAGAAGATATTTTTTTTAATAATATATCCAATATTGTGATGAACATATATAAATGAAAAAATAAATGACAAAATGAAAGCAAGGTTCAATTATTATCTATTTAATATGATTAAATAGTTTTATTTAATAAATTTAATGCAAATAAAAAATTTAATAAAATAAACTAAATTAAATATTTTAAATTTAATTTTTTATAATAATCAATTTTTAAATAAGCTCCAACTTAGTTTACTCATATGTCATCGATCACCATCTATATAACTTCTCAGCTCATTCAAATAAAAAAAGTTATATAAATAATACTACCCTAAAGTGTGACACTAAAGAACTAAAGTGAATTAACAACACATAAACAGTATGTTTTTAAACATAACTTTTAATTAATTTTTATTATGTAAATATTATTTACTTATAAGTTAATAATATTTAATATTTATGTATTTAACTATTTAATTATATAGTATACAACTAATTATTTATCTATTTTTAATTACAAATAATATTAGTATGAATTTATAAATTATAATTTTATAGTGTGATATATATATATATATATATATAATTCATAGGAGTAAATCATACCTAAAATTATAACATAAATTAACAATTATTTATATGAAATTTATATATTTATATATGAACCAAATTTATATTAAAAATAAATAAAAATAAATGATTGAGAATATTTACATTTAAATTTACAATTAGCAATTATTTATATTTAAATATATAATATAAATTAATAATAATGTATATTTAAATTTAAAATGATAAAATATATTATTTATGTATAAATTTTATTTATATTTTAGTCTTAAAATTTTATTATTTCATAATTATTTTATCATTTAAATGTTATTTATATATTTTTAATATTTATTAGCTCATTTAATTAGACCCCAATTCAACTATAAATCTCTCTGTTTTTTGCTTCTAGCTCAGTTCCAATTTTTATAACTTTTTTTTTTTTATAAAGTCAAATGTCATAATATAATATATGTTTTGAGTCACTATTTCCTAATTTTTAATTTAATCTTGTACTCTTTTTGTGAGTAGAAGCTTTCATTAACTTGCAGTACGGACATCTGAGCTTTCTGAGCTTTGTACTTGCCTCTCAAAATGTCTCCTTATTTCTGCTCTCAGATCTCTCCGCAGGTCCGCTCTCCCTCATTCTTCTCGCTCTGCTCTCTCACTCTCTCACTCTCTCACTCTCTCTCTTGCTTGGTTGATTTGCTAACTATTACTTCTACTTGCTGAGAAATAGGTATTTTCTTGAATTCCTGATTTATACCATACTTTTGATTTCCCTTTTATTGAAATGCCCATCGCGTCACCGAGGAGAAATTAAATGGAGTTTTTACAGAAAATATAACAAATTTGAGAGTCTGGCTTTCAAAGACTAATTTTCAAGTGAAATTTGAAATTTTCTTTTTCAGCATTGTTCTTTAGTTTTGTTGCACTGATTTCTGATTTATCTCTTTCTGCTTTCTTTCTATCTAAGAGCATAAAACTGTAGTACCTGTGTCCCTGCTGACCATACTAAACCCTAGAAGCAACCTCCTTGGCTATTGGATTGTGAGTTCGACTAAAACGGCTTTACTTGCCACTTTTGTTTAGGCTCCTATTTTGTGCAGAGCGGTGCAGCCATCCATTGTGGCAGAGCAACAATCCTTTTTTGTTTTCGGAACTTTGAACAAAGAAATTCTTGGCGAAAGATTCACTTCCAAAGCTTGCAATATCAGGGTTCAATGTACCTTTTTGGGTGGATCAAGGATCGTAAGTCCAAAAGTCTTTCAAAGAAATATCAGCAATTCAAAAGACTTCGTTGTTTCAGCTTCTTGTAAGAATAAAGCTATATACTGAAATAATCTACGGTGAAAATGAATTTTCTATATGGTTGTGGATTTTATTGGGGGGGTGCATTGCTCAGTTTTTTCTACTAACCTTCTTATGTTTATGGCTTGTTTTCTTAAAAGCACCAGCTTACCTTATATTGGAAAACACTGTGTTGGCTGAATTATAGCTCAAGATTTTGTAAAAAAAGTTGTTTGTCTAAATTAGGATTTAGTAGATTCTGCGGAGCTTTAAATCCTGAAAATTGTTTGGCATGATAGATGTTAAATCTTATTAAATCTTAGTAAATAGTTTGGAAAATATGTTCAAGATTTAGGATTTAAATGAAGGAGAAAAAAGAGGCATATTGAGGAGAGTTGTCATGCATCTATTAAATCTTATTTTATGATTTACTAAATCGAATATTTAGCTTAAAACAAGTGGAAAATGTGATATAAAAAGGTAGTAGTTTAACAAGATTTATCTTGAATCTTGGATAAATCTTGCAATCAAATAGCCCCTAAAGGTTTCCATAATGCAAAAAAAAAAAAAAATATATTTGTTATATAGTGAAGATGGTTGATCTGTTAACTATTCTTATGAGATTTAACTACTAAGAGGAGTAGATTCTCCTGGACCTTGTGCTCATTAGGCAAAGCTGTCGAGGTGAGTCCTATATATGAACTTTTCAGGTATGAGCTCATCTTTGATTTGATCCTCCAGAGGCTAGCTCATATGTTGCAAGCTCCACTTAGACAAATATATGCTTACTCACCGATTGGTTCTGACCATTGCCTGTTGAGGTGAGGCTTGTTTTGAGCATGTGTTGCTTTAAGCCAGTGTCCCTTCTAACTGTGTCTCTTGGGTATGAACCTTTTTGCAAGTGCCCTACATGGGCCTATATGGTCAACATATTGCGATCAATGTGCTTGCAGTTCAGTAAATTTTGCTGGTTTTCAGGACATTCTTCAAGCTTTTCGAACTTGAACTTGATTTATGAAATATATCATTGGGAATATTTGGTAGAATCCTCAAGGAGTTTGTCTAAGGTTGTTCATTCCCCAACAGATGCTCTAAAACATTAATGGCATATAACAACAACAATATCATCAAGTTTTTATCCCATTGTAGGATTGGCTACATGAATCTTTTTTCTTCATTTTGTCCCGATGTATAACAATATAATGTTATTATTTATTGTCAGCCTTCATTTGGCATTCTTTATTAGAGATGCAACAAATTACAAATTTAATGAACACATGGGCGTGCTTTAATAATTGAAAAGTTCAGTTCAAGATGCCTTTTTTCGTAAAAAAACAAGAGAGCTTAGGACATTCAAACATGTGGTTTAGTTAGATATTTTCTTGTTTTTGCTGTCCCAACTTTTTCACAACTTATTGCCACATTAATTGTTCGTTATTATCCTAGTAGAGCAAAACATCTTGTTTATTTATTTTTGTTTCTAGCAATCATTATATAACTATTGTTGATCACATTTTTATACTATTCACATTATCATGATTAACGTTGAGTTTCTTCCATTCTTAAGCTGTTATTCTGTGCAAGTTCCTTTTGAAAATTTTCTTTCTCACTGAAGCCCATTCTCCTCGCAGGGCTTACAAGTTCAATGATCGCCAGTAATGCATTCACTTGGGCTACCGTTTCTGTGCTTCCCTTTTACACGCTTATGGTTCTTGCACCTAATGCTACTCTGGCAAGTGCATATATAGATGTCGTTATCTGTTTTCTTCTATAAGCTGATACAAGCTGTACAGTGCTCATCACCAGAAGAAAGTGATTGTGCTGCATAGAAATGTTTTTCCTCAAAAAAACTATATAATTTTTTCAATTTTATTTCAAAAAATATGCAGACAAGAAGGGCTATGAAGAGTGATTTACCTTATGTTGTGCTTGGACTTGTTTACGCATTCCTTCTCTATCATTCATGGTCTCCTGACACACTGCGGTTGATGTTTGCTAGTAAATATTGGCTTCCTGAGGTAAAAATTTCAGTTTTGACTTTTAGGGTCTATTTTGTTTAAAGGAACTGAAAGGGATTGCAAATGAATTTTACTTTACAATTTCACATTGGTTTTTGTTCAGATGTAAATAATAAAAACTTCAAGGGAGATTTATATGCATACCATCTAAAACTTCTTTATTTACTATGCTAATAATCCCTATGTTTTTAGATTGAACTGTTAAATCTTTGTATTTATTCTTGCTACTATTAAATCATTGATAATTTAGTGAAAAGTAAAAATATAGGTTGAAATTTTGTTGTGCTTTTTTGAGATTTGAGTGGTACTATTGTAAATTGAGGTAATTGAGTGTTAGTTATGTAAATATACAAGATTATTTGGTTGTTATTTGTGTGATTGCCCCAAAATTAAATTTACTTTTAAAATATTAACAAATACATTTTTCTATCCATAATTTCCTATCCAATCCTACTGAAAATTAAAAAAAAAAAAAATATCGGCTCATTATTGTTGCTCACACCTCATTAGAAACAAAAGTTTGATTTTTCATCAATTAAACAGAGAAAAAAAATTTCCACTCAATTTCTTATACTTAACAAGCGAGTGAAAACTAATTTAAATACAATTCCTTTACCTTTTCCATTTTCTTTTCATTTTCATTTCCTCTATTTCAATTCCTTCAAAACAAACAGAGCCTTACGGAGGTGGAAAAATACATTGATATATAGGTTTTAAAATTGGAAAATTGAAAACCTTATAAATGAAAGCACAACATAATGACTCCATTTATTGAATATAGGATCTGCTTCTTAATTTTTCTGTATTATGCAGTTACCTGGTATATCAAAGATGTTTATGAATGAAATGACCTTGGCTTCTGCATGGATTCACTTGCTAGCAATAGACCTTTATGCTGCCAGGTTTTTTTTCATGATACTTTGAATGTCTTGTTTCAAATTCAATTTCTTAGGAAAATGTCTATTTTAATGCGTTGTTTTTCTATGAGTACAATGTACCTAGGATTCTGATATACAGTTATCTTTATGATTTTCAGACAGGTTTATTATGATGGTATCAAGAACAATGTTGAAACTCGGCATTCTGTCTCTTTATGCCTTCTTTTCTGTCCGATTGGAATAATAATCCATGTCATCACTAAGGTTTTGGCCAAGGCATACTCGGATTAACAAATTAATGCAGAGGGTTCCAGTTCTTTTTCAAGATTACTTTTCAGTGTAATGGTGGATAAACTTTATACTTTCTCTATTTGCGTTGGCGGGATGTGTGATCATTGGCAGGCTTGCAAGTTTTGGGCATTGATGGATATATCGTAAGTTAAATTCAACTCTCTTCAGTACAAATGAACTTGAAATAATTAATGGTCACTACATGATTTATGACTTCTGAACAGATTAATCTTTTATTTCATCAGCAATAATTCAATGAATAGTGCGATGCCTAAAATTAAATTTGGATTGTATATCATTATTCATATGCAGACATGAGCTTGTCATATACATTATACTTTATGAATGCAGCATTTACTGATCCAATAATTTTTGGTCATTATAGAATAAATAATATTAAAAGCAATTAATATTATAATTTGCATTGAAATTGAATTTCACTCAGTAGTCATATTGAAGTTGGGTTCTATTTAATACACACCAAACATTGCAAAATATATATTTTGACCATGCAATAATGTAAATTACCATCTAGACCTAAATTGATACAAATAATGATCATGGCTTTTTGTCGCTCTATGGTTACTCCACCTATATACACAAGAGGCCTTAGATTTTTTAGAGAATTAACAAATATAGCTTGGTATTGCATTTAGCATTGAGATGTCATCAAAAAGTTATCTTCATCAGGCACAAATCTTGATGCAAATTTGAATCATAAACTTCCAAATTTAAATTTGAGACCATCCAAACTTCGATTTCAACAAACTTATAGTCAAACTGAATGTCTTGAAGAAAGGAACCCAAGGACACCAAAATTGGTCCAATCCGAGCCCAAATGGTCCAAATTGAGGGTTTGAAGCCTATTTAGAAGGTTCAAAGCATAAATTGGATGATCAAATGATATCTAAATGTGATGTGTTTATAGTCAAATCGAGCGGATTGACGAGACAAATCCAACGAGCCCAAGATCGCAGAATCCTGACATCATTAAGACAATCAAAAGCTTGATAAACGATCCATGATCAAGGGAGTTAATATCGGCCATCCATTGAAACACTCCCAACATGCCCTTGATCTTCTCCCTATTTACTAGCCATGCCACTTTAAAAAAACTATAAATAAACTCTTCATTCCTCACTGAAGGTAGGAAAAAAGGAGAGAAAGGAGGAGGAAAAAAGCTGAGAGAGTAGGAATGAAGGAGAGAAAGAGGGAGGAAGAAAGGAGAGAAAGGAGGAGAAAATGAGAAAAACGATAGAGCTCTCCTACATTTTTTAGCCATCATCGTTGTCGACGAACATCAGTTACCACCGGTCACCACCCTCACCACCGACGATCGACATCAGAAACTCCAACATATCTAGAATATATCAAGATTTGAATATTTGATCTTTTTTACTTTTCTCTTCTTCAACAATGAAGAAAAGAAGATTTTTGTATCACCTATTACATAGTGAATTATGCTACTGGACCCCATGCTTTTACCCTTTATGGGTTTTCCAAGTAAAAAATTCTCCGGTCCTATCATTTTTACCTATTTGTGTTGAATTTTTGTGCATTGCTAAGGCATGAAATACAATCTCTATCGACCCAAATTTTTTAGTATGCAACAAACATCATCATATTTTAGCTTTTTAGAATTAGCGCAACTCCGTCTTGATTTGTAGGCAATAGAAAACATTTACTCATACATTAATGCTAGCTTAAATAATTCTTTAGATTATAGTGGATCTAGTATGAACACATTTAACTTCAAAATTTTTGATGAAATGTCAATCATTATCCCAAAAGATGCCTTGATATGTAATAGTTTAGCTTCATTCTATTTAAAAGTTTTCACTGACTTAAGTCCTTAGATCACTTACAATCTATTTGGTTGGTTTAGGTTGACTGGTTGGTTTAACCTATCATGGTGTATATATAGACCACTGATGGCTCTACTTAGAGATGTTTAAGTTCATTCTTAGCTTATTAAAGTCTTATGTTTATGATGAGTTTAGTCTAGCTTTGCTAGACTAACCTAGGTTTAAGCCTTTTTAAACTAAGTGGAGCTTTGCTAGACTGAGGTGTGCTTAGACCTTGTTAGACCAAGACAAGTAAAGTCGTGTTAGATTGAGGTAAATCCTAGTATTTCAATACTAAAGTTGAGCCTAAGCCTTTGCTAGACTAGGGTGTATTAGGGTTTATTAGATAGTTCTAGACTATCTAGATTCTAGGTGCTCTAATGGATTGGTTGATTCACTTAACCACATTGAATTATTAAAGGCTAGAACAAGTCCCCTGTTAAGCTAAAAGAGGGGCTAATAATTACTTGCTTTGTCAGATGCCTTATTACGGTGCTTTTCTTGATTCTACCAAGCATGGAATCTTTAATGTAATTTTAATGCTCTCATTATGAATGAATGCTTCTCTTTTAATTTAAGTTTACAAGCTAATAAGATTTTTATATTACTTATGGTCCATAAGTTGTTTTGTAAAAGGCCTCCATGCTACATAGGTGATCTCATGACTTGAAAATTTTTAGATTTGATCTGTATTATATTCGCTTATGGATCAAATTTCCTAATATTCTCTTATGTTATTGAAACCCTTCAAGAATCTCAAAGATTACCAATAAAGTTTGCAATTCTTTAGTATTGGACTCCTTCACTATAAATAGATCACACTGAATTTTGCTTTTGCTTGTGTTCAAGCGTCCCTCTTTGCCTCAAGAAATTCATCTTAAATTTGATGGGCAGAAATAAATGCTAAAAGTCATTTATGACTGAAAACCACCCTCCCTCCCCTTACCTCCTTCGCTTAGGGTTGTGGTTCTATTTAATACTTTTGATCATTGTCCCGCTAAACTCAAACCTCCCACATCATTCATCCTAGATCAATTTAGGGGTAGAAGTTGAAGTTGAAGTTGCAGAGCAAGGAGACACTATCATCCCAATCCAACTTCTTATAGACCCCCAACATGCTCTCCTCCTACCCAATGCACAATCAATTATGACCCTATATCTATTCCCCCACCTCCTCCTACTCCTCCTCCCTCTACATATATTCCTAATCTTAACTTTCCATCAAGTTCAAATAGTACACAATTAAAATCTCCCCGTCATTTCCTCTTGCCCCCTTCACTTATTCCCTTTATTGTACCCATTCTTGGCTCCTCCTAGAAACACTATTCAACTATCAAAGCCATCCGTTTATCTTGGTTGTGAAAATTGGACCGGACATAGGTTCAAGGTTGGGCTGCAAACGAACCGAGCCGAGCCGAGCCGAGTATGTGAGTGTTCATGTTTGTGTTCATTTAATATCAGCTTGTTCAAGTTTGGTTCATGTTTGTTCGAGCTTTATTGTTTTTGTTCATGTTTGGTTCATTTAAATTAATGGGTGTTCATGTTCGGTTCATGTTCAGTTCATGTTCGTTCGTTTTGTGCTTATCGAACTTGTTCGCGAACATATTTAATGAATTTTTTTTAACTATCAAACAAACACGTTTATGAACATATCTATGAACAAACACATTTATAATAAAAGCAATTGTCTATGTAACAAAGGCAATGATTATTTATATTTATTAATTCTATAGTCAAATATTAATTATTTTTATTGAGTTTATTCACGAGTTCAAAATCAAACACAAATCGAGCTTAATGTCGAGCTTGTTCACGAACTTCAAATGATGTTGTTCGCAAACATAAATGAGCCGAACGCATTAGTGTTCAAGTTTGTTTATTTAAGAATCGAGTATTTAAAATATTGTTCAAGTTTGTTTGTTTAGTTAATTAAACGATCACAAACGAGCTTTAATCGAACCAAACAACGAGTAGCTCGTCGAACGTTTGGTTCGCTTGCAGCCCTAGTTCAAGGTTCAATGGTTAGATTGCGGTTGAACTTGGGTTTAACCAGATGATGTAATAAATATTAAAATTATTTAAATATTATCTAAATAAAATAATAATGGTATAATAATCATGCAAAAATATAAATTTGTAACTAAAAAAAACATACATAAACAATAGTTTCTATAATTTTAATTTTAAATACATTTAATTTTTAAATTTTATTCACATTTAATATAAATTTAATTCACATATAAATTTATAAATTTAATATAAATTATTATTAATTAATGTTATATACTTATATATAATTTATAGATATATGTTATGTACAAAATTTATATTATAAATTTATATCTATAAATATTTTATGTTAAATAATTTATCATTAATAAATAGATAGTTTTTTTAATAGTGTATGTACAAAAAAATAAATAAATTATTATTATTAACTAAAAAATAAATATTATTCACATTATAAAGAATTAATTAAAATATGTTTAAAAATTTATACTTTATATGTATGAGCTTTGTAACATGAACTCTTCTATTTAATCCCACATCACTTGGGAACTTTCTCCTACTATTATTTATATAACTTTTTTGGTTTGCATGTGTTAAGAACTTACATGAAGTGGTGGGGTCATGTGAGGATGATTCACTAGTGTTTTGGGGCAAATAATTATGATAAGAATTTAATGTTTATTTAAAAATTAAGTATTTTAAATTTAAATTAATTTGTTAATATGTGAATATTATTTAATATTTAATTCTTAATGTAATATATTACTTTATTTAATTATTTAATTAATTAGGCAATTGAACCGGTTGATTCAAAGGAACCGGGATTGGTTCATCAGTTTACCGGTTGAACTGGGGGTTCTGTGATGTGTAACGTACATGCGATGGAGTTACTTTAGGAAATTATAGAGAACAATTTGAATAAAGTAATCCAAATTAAAATTATCATTTGTAATAAAAGAGTGAACCTAAGAATTCTTAGTTTTAACTCGCTTAGGCAACGAAGAGCGACATTCGATTAACCAATCAATTCAAAAAAATGCAAAGAATAATTGTACGTTACGACAATAAACAAGAATCCACGAATTAATAAAGAGAATTTTCACCTTTGGAGCCCATACGCTCAACTAATCTAGGCTTTAGCGGAAGAAGCGTCTCCACATTAGAACCGAGGTCACTCTGAGGAAGGACCCTTAGATCATCGTTCTTGGATAGGTAGCCGATGCTTGCAATTCTTGGACAACGATTATACGTCCCAGGTTGCCCGAACAGCAGGTTTCAAGTGCTCGAAGCTCTAACAGCAACCATGGAAGGTCTAGACGGTGATGGGATGAATTCAGTGGCTGGCCTGCCTGCATGGTAGTTCAGAAATCTGATTGGCAGCAGTGTGTCTGACTTCTAGCATGCTCGGATAGCAGCTAGGCATTAACAGAGGTTGTAGACAATCTCTGGCATTCTTTGGAATTGCTTGACAGCAAATTAACCTTGCTGGGATCACAGACCAGCAAGCAGCAACTGCCCAAAACGGAGGGCAGCAAGTAGTAGGGGTCGGCTAAGGGCGGGGAGAAGGGTGGCCGGTGTGGTGGTGAGGGAATTCCAATTCTTTCTCAAGGGGGGAGAGAGGAATTGATTTCAAATTTCAGATTTTGAAATCTGAAATTAAAATCCTGGAGAAAACTGAAATTAAACTTGGGAGGGAGGTGTATTAAAGAGGTGTTTAAGTGGCGATGAGGTGGCAAGTAGAGAGAGAAATGATAGGGATAGGTGGCCGGCCATATGGGAGAGAGAGAGAGGTTTGGAATTAAATAGGTGGGGACCACAATTAATTGATCAAAATCTGAAATTTAAAATTCAGATTTTAATTATGTCATGTAACTCCCTCATTTAAAGGAAATTGGAAGGGAATTTGATTTTTAAACAATTGTAACTAACACAATTAAGCAATAGATTTTAAATAAAAACCTGTAGTAAAGAATCAGATCTCAATAAAAGGAAGGTTTCCTTTTGTGGATGACCGTAATAAGCAAACTTTGAAATTCAAATTGAAAATCCAATGCCGATTTTTTCTTTGCTTGATGTGGCTGATTAAAGCAGCAATTAATCAAGCATTAAATGCTTAATTCCCACGGGTTGGACCACTCAGAGAATCGGCGGCAAGGGGCTGCAGCAAAAAAAAAGAAAAAGAAAATTCTGTGAGCTGTGGCTCACGGTTTGGAATGCTTATGGTGGAGTGGAGGGACGGTGGAGTGGAAGAGGAAGTTGGCTGCTCGGAAGGGCTATGAGCTGACGGCCAAAAGCCTAGAGAGTGGCCGGCCGGCGGGAGGAGGAGCAGCCAAGGTGGCCGACGGCTTGAGCAGCTCAGGTTGGGCGGTGGCAAAGGCAAAGGGGAAGGAAGAGAGGAAAATTTTAAGGGTTCGAGCGACCATAAAATTACTAACCTTAATTGTTTTCTCGTTGAATTCCGACAAGATTAGTTAGCACGAATTAGAACTCACAAAGAGTTCTAGTCTTCTCCGGCGAACTCACTAAGAGATCGAGGGTGAAGAACTCACCAAGAGATCTTCTTGAACTCACAAAGAGAACACATAGTAGTAAATTTCATTTCATCCAAAACTAACTATTACATGAGAAGGACCATATAAATAGGCCTCACAATGTCAAAGAAAAATAAAAGACTAAAATGCTCCTTGGGCTACAATAGCTATCAAATACCCATAAGGGAAAAAACGGAAAAACATAAAGTAAAAATAAACTACTACATAAGATGATGAAAATACAACTCATGCTCGTGGTCGTCGATCTCCGGCGTCGAAAATGCTGACGATGTCCTCATCATTCTCCCCAGGTGGGAGAAAACTCGACCCCGTCGAGTAGATATCTATGGAGCCCTCGTACAACTCTAGAAGATCTGGGTCTAGGCTCTGTAGTTCGTCCCTGTCAATCCAAGTATCCTCTATCTTCGGTGGTCCTATCCAATGAACTCGGTATCTTCGGCGCCCACTTTCCTTTGGGGAAATGACCTCATCATCTAGTATTGCTTCGACCTTCTCCACTATAGGTGAGTAGGGTAAGTTGGGGAGTGGAGCTAGGCTGGGGGATCTCACCAGGTGGGGTCACACAAGGCTAATTTAAAGAGTGGATCTTGGGGTTAAGATTCGGGTCCTTTAAAGGCTAACAGGTCTTCTATATTAAATGTAGGATTCATGTTAGAGCCTCAAGAGAGGTCCAGTACGTAGGCATTACTATTCTCCTTTGAGATTTCCTTAAAAATGTTCGGTGTTTCGAGCATGCAGCTTCCCGTACCATCACAAAGTCTCCAACTTTGAATTCTTTGGATAATCTTTTGTTATCAGCAATAAATTTAATATGGATGTTATTTTGTTCAATTTTCCTTTTAATTTCGTTGAGTAACTCCTGAAGATGACATGCAGATGCAAATGCAAGAGATCGAGTGTGCAAGAGGATTGTCAAGACTTAAGAGCTTACAACAGTTTAAAACAACAGACAAAATAGGAAGACAACAGACTACAACACTCACACAACATACTAACTCACACGAACACGATGCTAAGACAGATGGACGAGTCACAAAAGGGGTCTAAGGTGTTCGGTCTAAGGAACTGGTGTAGGAGGAGTGATGAAGACATTCTTAGCTACCAGGGTACTTCTATGGGAAGTCTCAGTTAAAGTCGTAGGTAGTCTCCTAGTGGGGGTAGTGTAATTGACCAGATTAATCCAACTAGGACAGAGATGATCCTCATCATGGTAGGGCGAGGCTATACGGGCAAAAAGTAGGAATCAGGAATAAAATAGGATGATTGGTCCTGACTCACATCCATAAGGGGATATCCCAAAGATTTGTCGGCCGGTATGGGACTTATAAGATGGGGAAAAGTTCCTAGGACATATGTGGGTACCACAGTAAGAGAGAAATCTGGAATGACACACGTAGTCAAATATAAATTCAAAGGAGCAGCTCCAAAGTTAGATTCTAATGAAACAAACGGAGGCTCATTATTCAAATTAGGCTCAAAGGATTTCAGACTCAAGGTACTGTCTTCCAAAGTAAAATCAGGTTTGGTTTTAATCCTAAGATCCGTAGTTTCCGTTTCACTTGAATCATGTGACAAATTCTATTGACTTACATTCAACTTGAGATTAGCTAAGTCGCCATCAGAACTATCCAAAATTAAATCAGAGTTATCTGAATTCATCTCAGTAATTAAATTAGAATCTTCCAATTTTAGTTTTATTGTGTTCAAGGTCAGATCAATCTCTTTCGGGATCAAATCAATATTGTCCAGGCAGACCTTATTCAAAGGGATATCGTTAATGATATTAGACTCAAGAGGGGTAAGGTCTCGAGGTTAAAAGGTTCTAGACCTCCTAAATCAGAGTTTAAGTCCGGCAGGGGGTCTAACTCAATCATTCCAGTCCCATCCTCAAAGAAGTCCTCGTTATCGATATTATCCACGAAATGGATGTATTCAGGTTCAGTAGATTTCTTCTTTTTACTGCACTCCTTTATTAAAATAACACTTGTAGGGTCAAAGATTGGGGAGGCTAAAGGTTGAATGAGCTGGTTAAGAGTAGGTCCAGGTGGGGAGTCATAAGAGATTTGTCCCACAGAAGACTCAGTAGCGGGTCGGCCATCTAGGTTAAGTGAAGACCCAAAGGATGGGGCGGCAACCCTGATGTTACTAATGGGTGGGTGGTCTCGACCACAGTAATGTCCACGGGTTGATCCAACAAAAGAGGTAAGGTGGTGCTCTAGATAATGACCACTAGTAGAGGGTTGATATTTTAAATTAAGTTCTCTCCTCATGTCTTTCCAAGTAGGGTACTCACCACGAGACTCTTTATGATCTTCCAACCTCATCCAAAATTGAAGAGCTCGACCTTTAAGGTGAGCCGTAGCAAGGCTAATCTGGTGGGACTCAGGGATATGACAAGATTCAAAATAATCCTCTAGTTGTCTAACCCAATCCCTAAAGTAGTGTGGGTCCGAGGAACCATCAAAGGTGGGTAAACGGTAAGGTGACTCTAAGTGATGTTGTTGCTGCCTAGGATCAGGTCTAGGTTGATAAGTCGAGTGGGGCATCCTCCGATTAGCATGATTGACCGACAGGGGCGCGTACCTCGAGTGGGGATAGTTCATAGGTTTCTCCGTCATAATTCTAGTCATATTTCCCACTAGGTTAACGATGTCATCTAAACTCTTCTGGAGTCTTATCGGGTTCATTGAAAAGTGTTAAGTGATACTCAAAGATTATTGGGTGTAAGGGACGTCATTGAGACAACAAGTAGGCTCACTTAAACTCACTAAAGGGTGTGAAGATAGTTTGGATAGCAAATTAAGACAAGGCATAAAGTTATCTAAGTGCTTAGGAAGGATTTTAGGATGTGGACAGCAAGTGAAAGAGTCCTAAATTTTCCCAAACGGTGACTGAACGGTGCATGAATTAAGTAGACAGCAAGAGGGGTTTAATGCCTAAGCTGTCTAGGTGTTAGGGAAAGATCCGAGAGAGTGGACAGCACCTAAACAAGGACTTAAAGTTCGCTAAATGATGGGTAAATGCTGCAGGAACAGTGAGGACAGTGGTTATACTTAAGGTTGTGATTATTCTAAACAAGTAGAAGCAAAGTGGGTTTAAAGGCAGCACTCTTACACTACCTAGAATGTCTTAAACCTTAATGTATGCATGCAGGAATTATGACTACAACAGTGAAAACAGTGAAAATGTCCTATCTACGCATTGATATGCATGCAAATTTCAAACTACAATTAGAAGCTAGACCCTAGGATGCATCTAGCACAAGTCAAGCATGCTAGCCATGCTCTGATACCAAGATGATGTGAAACGTACATGCGATGGAGTTACTTTAGGAAATTATAGAGAGCAATTTGAACAAAGTAATCCAAATTAAAATTATCATTTGTAATAAAAGAGTGAACCTAAGAATTCTTAGTTTTAACTCGCTTAGGCAACGAAGAGAGACATTCGATTAACCAATCAATTCAAGAAAATGCAAAGAATAATTGTACGCTACGACAATAAACAATAATCCACGAATTAATAAAGAGAACTTTCACCTTTGCAGCCCATACGCTCAACTAATCTAGGCTTTAGCGGAAGAAGCGTCTCTACATTAGAACCGAGGTCACTCCGAGGAAGAAGGACCCTTAGATCGTCGTTCTTGGATAGGTAGCCGAAGCTTGCAATTCTTGGATAGCGATTATACGTCCCAGGTTGCCCGAACAGCAGGTTTCAAGTGCTCGAAGCTCTAACAACAACCATGGAAGGTCTAGACGGTGATGGGATGAATTCAGTGGCTGGCCTGCCTGCATGGGAGTGCAGAAATCTGATTGGCAGCAGTGTGTCTGACTTCTAGCAAGCTCGGACAGCAGCTAGGCATTAACAAAGGTTGTAGACAATCTCTGGCATTCTTGGGAATTGCTTGGCAGCAAATTAACCTTGCTGGGATCACAGACCAGCAAGCAGCAACTGCCCAAAACGGAGGGCAGCAAGCAGTAGGGGTCGGCTAAGGGCGGGGAGAAGGGTGGCCGGTGTGGTGGTGAGGGAATTCCAATTCTTTCTCAAAGGGGAAGAGAGGAATTGATTTCAAATTTCAGATTTTGAAATCTGAAATTAAAATCCTGGAGAAAACTGAAATTAAACTTGAGAGGGAGGTGTATTAAAGAGGTGTTTAAGTGGTGATGAGGTGGCAAGTAGAGAGAGAAATGATAGGGAAAGGTGGTCGGCCATATGGGAGAGAAAGAGAGGTTTGGAATTAAATAGGTGGGGACCACAATTAATTGATCAAAATCTGAAATTTAAAATTCAGATTTTAATTATGTCATGTAACTCCCTCATTTAAAGGAAATTGGGAGGGAATTTGATTTTTAAACAATTGTAACTAACACAATTAAGCAACAGATTTTAAATAAAAACCTGTAGTAAAGAATCAGATCTCAATAAAAGGAAGGTTTCCTTTTGTGGATGACCGTAATAAGCAAACTTTGAAATTCAAATTGAAAATCCAATGCCGGTTTTTTCTTTGCTTGATGTGGCTGATTAAAGCAACAATTAATCAAGCATTAAATGCTTAATTCCCACGGGTTGGACCACTCAGAGAATCGGCGGCAAGGGGCTGCAACAAAAAAAAAAAAAGAAAATTCTGTGAGCTGGGGCTCACGGTTTGGAATGCTTATGGTGGAGTGGAGGGACGGTGGAGTGGAAGAGGAAGTTGGCTGCTCGGGAGGGCTATGAGCCGACGGCCAAAAGCCTGGAGAGTGGCTGGCCGGCGGGAGGAGCAGCCAAGGTGGCCGGCGGCTTGAGCAGCTCAGGTTGGGCGGCGGCAAAGGCAAAGGGGAAGGAAGAGGGAAATTTTAAGGGTTCGAGCGACCATAAAATTACTAACCTTAATTGTCTTCTCGTTGAATTTCGACAAGATTAGTTAGCACGAACTAGAACTCACAAAGAGATCTAGTCTTCTCCGGCGAACTCACTAAGAGATCGAGGAGGGTGAAGAACTCACCAAGAGATCTTCTTGAACTCACAAAGAAAACACATAGTAGTAAATTTCATTTCATCCAAAACTAACTATTACATGAGAAGGGCCATATAAATAGGCCTCACAATGTCAAAGAAAAACAAAAGACTAAAATGCTCCTTAGGCTACAATAGCTATCAAATACCCATAAGGGCAAAAACGGAAAAACATAAAGTAAAAATAAACTACTACATAAGATGATGAAAATACAACTCATGCTCGTGGCCGTCGATCTCCGGCGTCGAAAATGCTGACGATGTCCTCATCATTCTGGCCGGTTCTGGATGGTTTGATACAGAAGTGGTTTTCAGGATAGACCGATCGGCCTTATGACCGATTCACAGTTGAACCGGTCGAATCGGTGGTCCGGTCCAATATTTAAAACCTTGCTTTTAACCCAACAAATTCCTCATGTATTACTCAACCTTAGTTGCTTGGATTCAGAGCTTTAATGGGATTGGTAAGGTATTGGCACAATAATTTTGTGCGATTTTTCAATTTGGAGCTTGATTGTTTTTTAGGGACCAAAATTTATGTCTCATGACTATTGAACCCAAGTTCATCAACACTGTGGTGAAGCAAATGCTACTAACATATTAACTTAAAAGAAATGACTCCTGTTTCTCTATCGCTGGAATTTAGGATGAATGAAATCACTTCAAAGTTCAAACATATGAAAAAAAAATCTCCTCAAAGTACACATAATGAACAAAAAGCCTTATAGTTTTAATTTTCACTTCCTCACAGCTTTTTTGTAATGATCACCGCCACACACCTCCTTGAAATTATAACATGCTCACAAAAAACCAAAATATGAAAATTTAATGCGGGAAAATAAAAATATCTAAAATAATAGGCGAGAATCAGATCTAAGAGTGGATGTTCATTAGTCCATCCTTCTTTGATAACTTCGAAATTGTTGGATTAACCGTCGTTTGTGTGGCAAACAAGCATGAAGGGGAGAAGGTGAACGTATGAAGGCGTATGCTGGTCGGCAGCGTTGTAGGTTTGTAGAGCTCAGTGATGCTGGGCTTGGGGACAAGATGGGTGAAGGCGTAATCGAACTTTGGATCAAGGGGATTACGAAACACGAAAAGTTAATTTTTTTCTTCTTTCTGAAGGCTTCTTGGTAAGAGGGTTAACGGGAAATGAAAAAAAAAAAAAAAAAGGCCCAGGCGAACTACATGAGTAAGTTATAATTATTTGAAATTAATCAAGTAGCTTTGTGAGCTTCCAAGTTTAGTTTCATTAACCTCAATCTCGAGGCCGTATAATATGAAAACTTGATAATGAGCTTGAACTTGAAGCTTGATAAATTTGACTCACAAGCTTGTTAGTGAGTCGAGCTTGAATTGACTTATAAGCCGGCTGCTTGACTCTCACCTACACCCCTAATCCTCATCAACCATCTCGGTTAGACATCTTTCCTAGATTATATGCTATAATTCTACCTATTTAATATTGGGATCACTCTCCCACCATCACCGTCGCCAGATCCAGGACTCATCTCTATCATAGATTTATTTTTAAAATTTTTTGTTGCTGCTTAACAAGTTTAATGAATCTATTTCTTTAATATGGATCAAGTTTATCTAAGCATACCTTTTTTTGTTTTTTTATCAAAAAACATATGATGCTCAAGGTTGCTTTAAAGTCTTAAGAGTGTTTTTTTGCTTCCAATATTGCCAACTATTGCAACCAGCTCAAAGGAAAACAACTCAAGATCATTTTCTTCTGGAATCTAATACACCAATCCCTCCTTGAATATGAGGCCAAAAACATTAATGATCAACTGGCCCTATTGACACATGTTTTCTAGAGTGTCAAAATCTATAGGATCTCAAAAAAGGGTTAAGATGATTTGCACCTCCTTTAGCCTATGATTATAGGTAGGATGAACCTAAACATCATTAAAGAGTTTGCACTTCATATGGTACTTTCACTTCTTTGACAAATATTGCTAAGGTTGTTATCCACTACTTTAGGACTTATTCAACACTTATTCATCTTCTTCAAATCTTTTTATTCTATTATGTTTTTAGTTGAACTCTCTTACATATCTTCAAGTCTGTATGATCCTGTTTGTAGGACATTAAACAGGCAGTCTTTTAATCTTCTAATAACTCAATTCTTGGGCTTGATAGTTTCACATTGAAATTCTTCTTTTCTTTGGGAAAGTATTGGGTTCAAGTTTTTGTGGCCATCGATCTTTTCTTTAAAGCTAAAAAGCTTCCTAGGATTGTGAAGGCCACTTTTATTATCCTCATCCCTAAATATATCCCTGCAGAAGAGATATTTAACTTTAGAACTCTCTCTCTTTTGAATTGTTTCTATAAATTCATTTCCAAACAAGGTTGTTTTACCTTATTTATTATTCACTCTGTTGAGTCTGCTTTCATTATTCAGAGACAAATTTTTAGCTATTTAAATGTGTGCGGACCATTTTCTAGTCTTTTGTAAGGTTGATCAGGATAACCTTAACAACCTATGCTATTATCTCAACCATTTCCACTTCCCAACCAAACTCAATGTCATTAGTAAAAAAAGCATCATTTGCTTCTCTCTTATAGAAACACTTCTCTTATCAATTTCCATCTTCCTATCATATATCTTCCAACCTTGCTTTAAATGCTTGAGCATTTATTTATCTCACCTCTTTCGGCTTTCTGTTTATCAATGGTTATTAGACAAAATCCCCATTTTACTTGATGACTAGAAAACTAAGATTTTGTTTGGGACAGTTTTCTTACTGTTTCTTAAAGTAACTTTCTAGTACAAAAAAAAATATTTTTTGTATTAAAAAGCTGCTTTAGGAAGCAGGAAAGCCGTCCCAAATGAGGCCTAAGTTTCTAGTTTTTTTTTTGGGAAAATTTCAGCTTATAAAACACTCAATTTGGAGCCTGATCACTTACTGTGCCAGATCTCTAAATTTTTGTTCGTTGGTGGTGCTGCCTTAAAAAGGTTCTCTTCATCTACTGGGCTCATACTTCTTCCCCTATAGAAAAAGGACTCAGGATCCGTTCCCTTTCTAAAATGAACCTCGCTTGTCAGGTAAAATTTCTGTTAAATTTTCTACATTTAAGGGCTCTCTTAATTCGTAGTGCAATTGAAAATATTTCAGCATATGGATTGAACTCCTCCCCACTCATCCTTTTTTATAGCGAAACATCTTCAATATTACATAGAAGATCCCGACTTCATCTATCTTATTCTATTAAAATTGCAACTCTCCTGATTAAATACCCTTTGGGTCTTTGGGAAAAAAATATGAGAGTTGTTTGGTCGGCATGCTCTAATACTTCTCTCTCTCCTTGTTAATATCCTTTTTAGTGTTATTATCTTAAATTTTGTGGTCATTTGCAGCATTAATATGTTATCATCTGTCACATTTCAGATGTTCATGGGTTAATTGGCTTTGGCACCAACATTTTGCTTCCGGCTTTTCTATTTTTGTCTTTATATAGCCAATTGTTATAGCTTTTGTTGGATGACTTCAGCTTATAAATCACTTTATTTGGAGACTGATTATGTACTGTGCCAAATCTCTTTTGTTTCATGCGCTATTATTAGGAAGATTGAAAGTCTTTGCTACAGATTTATCTTCGAAGATGTACTGCCTTAAAAATGTTCACCTCATCTCCTGGGCTAATACTTCCACCCCTCTAGAAAATTGAGAGCTCAGGACCCCTTCTCTTTCTAACTTGAACCTCGATTCCAAGGTAAAATTTTTGTGTAAATTTCTACATTCCAATGGCTCAGCTCATTACTGCAAATGTTTTAGCATATGGATTTACTACTTCCCAGTCATTCTTTTTATAAACAAAATCTCTAATATCGACTATTTTTTATGACTGGAAGCTGTTTTTTTGGGTCTTCTTCGTTGTTGGGATTTGATTTCATGGCTGGTCGGTCGTTCTTGCGATCTCATTTGATCTTGCTTTCTTTGAGTCTTGGTTTTCACCCTGCATAAATTTAGATTGGATAATGATAGCTTGCCAGAGCCTTGTGATTTAGACTTCATTTAGGATAACTTTTTTAATGCTTCTTAAAATAGTTTTCAAGTACAAAAATTTTAATTTTTGTATTCAAAACTATTTTAAAAAACAGTAAAAAAATCATCCCAAATGAAAGCCTTAGACTACCTTGATGCACTCTAAACCTCTATTCAACTGGTGGTTATTGAATCCTATTCTCTTTTGTCTTGAGTGCAAATATGCAATTGTATTCCTTTACAAGTCTTTATTAACCTTTGGGCAGTATTTGCCCAACTTCTAATTTGCTCTATTGATCATATGCTTTTTAACTCTATCTCTAATTTATTATGTGATGTTAATACATCATCCTTGCATAATTTATCTTTTCAGTTCCTCTTTTAATTTTGAGGATTTAGATACATAGCCTACAAACTAATCTTATTTACAAATTTGACATCTAAATCTTATCATATATTAATGTAATACTCAATTCTTTAAGTAACACTAAAAGTATCTTTTTTTTCATCCTTACCGTTAAATTTTCCATAAAATGATGCTCTTCCCCATCACGAATTCCTCAAACTCTTTTCCATCAAATAGGGTTTTGCACCACTATCTGTCATGTCAATGGCCTCCCAATGAGATTTCAACATGACTTTAGGACTGCAAACGAACCGAGCCGAACCGAGTATGTGAGTGTTCATATTTGTGTTCATTTAATATCAGTTGTTCAAGTTTGGTTCATGTTTGTTCGAGCTTTATTGTTTGTGTTCATGCTTGATTCATTTAAATTAATGAATTTTCATGTTCGGTTTATGTTCAGTTCATGTTCATTCGTTTATTGCTTATCAAGGTTTAAACAAACAAACATGAACGAGCTATAAATGAGATCTACTTTTAGATGTTCATTAAGTTGACAAACGAGCTTTATCGAGCTTCCAAACAAATGATTACATCGAGCATATTCACGAACATATTTAACGATTTTTTTTAACTATCAAACAAACACGTTCATGAACATATTTATGAACAAACACATTTATAGTAAAAGCAATTGTCTATGTCGAGCTTGTTCACGAACTTCAAATGATGTTGTTCGCGAACATAAATGAGCCGAACGCATCAGTGTTCAAGTTTGTTTATTTAAGAATCGAGTATTTAAAATATTGTTCAAGTTTATTTGTTTAGTTAATTAAATGATCACAAACAAGATTTAATCGAACAAACAACGAGTAGCTCGTCGAACATTTGATTCGCTTGCAGCCCTACATGACTTCCTCTCCTCTTCTTTGTCATCAAGGGTTAGTGGTATGGCATTTTGTAGTGAGAAGATATTAAATATAAAAATGAGATGATTTTGAATGTTATCTTTATAAATACCCTTTTTCAGTTTCTGCATTCACAAACCTTCTGTGTAAATATTTTTATACATTGAGCCTTGATTTTCAATATCTAAAAAAAATAAAAATCCCAAAAGGAAAGGAAATATACCATGTAAAAGTTTTAGCTACATCTGGATTTCTCTCTGTTTACAGTAAAAGCACAGTAAAAGCGCAGCTGCTAGAGTACCTGTGCTTTGACTGCGCTTTACTGTAGATAGAGAGAAATCCGGATGTATTTCTATGCATGTCAGATGACCGGACATAATAATTCGCTCTTTTGTAGGGTCCCCAAATAGCACACGTCCATTTAATGGTGTTTTTGGTAAAGCAGCTTCTGACGCCCACACTTTTCTCTCTTATTAGCTAGAGTTTTCTAGATTCTTTTCTTGATTGCAATTCTGTCTTTTCTTTTTTGGGGAAAAGATTGCAATTCAATCTTGAAAACCTGTTTCTTCTACTCACTTCTTATCTGGCTTTTTGTATTTATTGGTATCTTACATGGTTAGTGCCTTTTCCTTTTTTTTTTTAATAAATTATTTTTTAAATATTAAGAAAAAAAATGCATAACCATATAATTTTGATTTTTTTAAATATATAATACTATGATTTGTGAAATAACTATTTATTAAAATCATGATAAAATTTTATCTAAAGTGTTGTAAATATATTAAAAAAAAGTGTAATGATGCTCTTTTTTTTTTAAATTCTGAAATTAAATTTTTAAAAATTGAAAAGATTAAAATTTCGTTTGGGATAGCTTTCATATTGTAATTATAATTTTTGTATGACAATTATTTTTTTTGCTGTTTTGAAAAAAAAATGTAGTAGAAAGTTGCTTTCTATAACGGCTTTTAAAAGTTAATTTTTTACAACAATTTGAAAAAGTAGCTTTACAAATAGTATGGAAGTCATCTCCAAATGAAGCCTAAAGTTTTGTTTGGTTTGATGTACTTGAAAAGGGAATTAAAATGAAATGGAATTGAAATGAAGTCTTGGTAAAAACATATATTATTTCTTAATTACTTTATGATAAATTGACTTTTTTTAGATTTTTGTGAAAATATAATATGTAAGTCATAATGATTATATCATTTTTTTAATTAGGATAAATTTAAGTATGTCTTACATACAATAATATTGAATATTAGGATAGAATAATATATATTTATATTCCTTCCCATTCATTAAAACCTAAAATATTAAATATTTGTGATTCGATTGAATTAATCATACTGTACAATTATACATTGTACAATATGATTAGAGACATAATTGAATTAATCACACTGTATTACTATTTATCATATGGTATTATCGGATGATGAGGAATAAACTAATTGTAGTGTACGATATGAGTACGATCAGAGCAATTAATTTAAAAAATAGAGTTTTTTAAGAATTTACTTTGTAAACTCAATATAAGAGATAAAGAGGTAGAGTATGAGTAGTTAGAGATATTTTCTTCTAAGAGAGCTTTGGAGGGTGTTCACATCACAAGGGAGAGATAAGGTAATGTTGAGGTTGAGTTTGTCTTGAGGGAGTCAAGGTATGTGAGGGGATTCACATAGTTGTATTGATTAGCCCACCTTTGGTCATTCTATTGTGTTTAATAAAGTTTTTGGAGAAGAGCTTTAGGCTTGCTAGCCGAGGAGGTCAGGGATCAGCATCTTCACCGAGCTAGAAGGTGGAAGATAGGACGACATATTCGACATAGTCGAGGAGATGGAGGGAGCAACATCTCAACTATAACGAGGAGCTAAAGGAGGTACGACATCTCCGCTTTACAAAGGAGATGAAGGAGGGAGCATCATCTTCAATACAGTTAGGGGCTGAAGGAGGGAGCAACATCTTTACCATAGTGAGGAGCTAAATGAGAGATCAACATCTCATTTAGAACGATGAGTTAAAGGAGGGATAACATCTCTGTTAAGCTGGGAGGCAGAATTAGAGAGATTCTTCGGAGTCTATAAATGTCCTTCTCCACCTTGTAAGGGAGGAGGGATTCTCCACCTAGCTGTGAGCTAAAGGATAATTTTTTTAGTACAACACCAAAGAGGAGGATCTTTGGTGAGTAGATGTAGGTCGATTTTGACCGAACCATTATAAATCTGCTTTGTGTATTCTTTACTTTATTATAATTTTTTTTTTTGCACTTTGGTTTTCTTTTGATTATATTTGTAAAAGAATTTTGGGTGATGATTCTCTCGTTGAAGTTTTGTTTTAAAATTAAAAAAAATTATTTTCTAAAAGTTAAAAAATATTTATTTGCTTTTGATTTTGGCTTGGATATTTTATTCTCTTAAATGTTTCCATATATCTCATTTTGATCTTAATTTTTTTTGAAAAAAATATTAATCCACCCTCTTCTTGGCATGCTATAAGCACTTTCAATGGGTATCAGAACGGGGTTCTCACTTTTTAGGTGTACACCCCTTGATTAGATCCACATGACATACTTTAGAAATTGAAATATATTCGAAGGTTATTCTATTACCCAATCGCCACTTTTTGACAATTCCTTTTGATTTTTAGGGTATTAATATATCTACCTTTTCACTATCTATCGATTTTTGTATGGGACATATGATACAAATTGACTATATTTTACTGTTTAGATTTGTGAATGGAGTTAAAATAGAGATTCATTTTACTGATTAGTCTTTAGAAGATTGTCATTTAGCACAATTAAATGTAAAATATCTTAACGATTTTTTTTTTTTTGCTTTGAAATATGAATATTATATACGAGTTTCTACTTGTACTAGTGGAAATGAAATTTAGAATAGATTTTGTATTAGTGAAATAAAACAATCCCGCATGAATCTACTTTTGTATGAATACAAACTATTTCGCATGTTACTCAATTAATCAATTTCTAATATGTATACTTGGTTTACAAAAATCATTACATGCTTTGCGTAGAGTTATTTTTAACTTTGAAGAAGTTAATAAAATCTTACATTGTTTACCTGAATCTTGGGATGTCAAGGTTACTGCAATTTTTTAATTTAAGAATTTGAATTTTTACTCTATTGATAATTTCCTTGACTCTTGATTGCCAACGAGCAAAAGGTCAGTCAAACAAATACATATACATGTGAATAGGAAAAAGAGAAGACAATGGCACTCAAAGCTGGTAATACATGTAGCAATGAATTTGGTTTAGATGGAATTGTAGATATCACCTTGATGATCAAATAATTCAAAAGATTCTCGAAACACAAGCATAAACACCATAATGACAAACAATGAGGTAAGAATTCAAAGTTAAATAAGTTTATCACCGATGTTATTTTTTATGAATGTAAGCCAAGACATATCCTATCACATTCCAAGATCTAAGTGGAAGAACATATATTCATTCTCTTTTTTATATATAACAAATATTCATTCTTGCATTAAAGAAAACCAATAAAATATGAAAAATATAATTCACATTATTACTGTTAATAATACAATCTACAATCAAAGTCTAAGACAAAATATACAATAGCTATACTAGCTACAAAAAAATACATAAACTAAATTCTGACATAAAAACTGTATTAGCATCTGTACACAACCTCAAGCTTTAGGCTCCTTACATTAAAAATATTTAAAATCACATAATGAGCATAAAAAGTCGAACAATTAATAAAAAATTTATCATTGCTTTTAATGCAAGGCAAAATAATCAAAATATATGTTTATTTCTAGTTAATATCAATCATCATTTAATAAGGACAATAAAAATCTCTAAAATTAATATGATCAGTAAAATCAAAAGAGACCTATCAATTATCAAATTATGAGAAAAATTAATATAGAATACTATCACCAAATGAATCATGTCAGTATGTTAAGCTAAGTTGTATCAATATTAATACCAATATGAGCTATAAATTTGTCAATCAATTAAATTTACTATCAAATAAATATCATTTTGAGCATAATTATAAAAAACAAGTTATAAATTTAAGCTTTAATGTGGTGTTTTCAACATCTTTATCCCAACTGCTTTTCAATTGGTCATCAGTCATATTAATTATCATTTATTGAATTAATCAATTATCATTACATGTGGCTTGCAATAATCATTAAGAGTCACCATTCTCTGCCTGTCGGCTTAATTCGGTCAATCGGTTACAGGCTAAAATTAGGATTACACCATTATTCTTTTATTTAAAGGAAAGCTCGTCGACCCACCCTCATGAGCATGATATTATATTTTAAGAGCCAACTTGTATTCATTATAGTGTTAACATCCATAATTCATTGTTTACATGCACATACAATCTTTTCTATGCAATGTAAGTTAATATCATTTAGAAAATGCAATAATCATAAAATACAAAAAAAAAAAAAATACCAAATTTATCTATTATGCATGTACTTCAAAAAAATCATATCTCAATTTAATCAATGAAAATTCAATATGTTACAGTCAAAATATTCATAATGACGAGATTAATCACATTCAAAAAGTTATGTGGTGAAAGTTTTATTAATATAAATTTATCCTTTTTTTTCGATAATGAAAACATAAATTTGATCAGAAAAATATAAAAAACACAAAATTATTGAAATCAAAGATATGATAATTATTCCTTACAACGAGATGAGCAACTATCTCAACATAACCGAGTGGCAAAAATCTCACCGCAACCTCAAAAAACTTATATTTTCCTCTCTCAAATATCTTTCAAATTTTCTTAATCCATTCTTTATTGTCGAATGCATTAAGAAAAAGAGAGGATTTTAATAAGTAATTATAGTGGAATTAGATATTTAGGATACTTATAATAAAATTTTAATATAATAGTAATATAATTATTTAATTAATTTAATCAATTTTTCAATTTAAAAGTTATATAAATCATATTGGGGCTTTAAAATTATAGAAAAATATATATTATAATAAATTATTTTATTTAAAAATATTAGTAAAACTAGTTTGCAAAATGGAGACCTCACGATCTCAAAATCTTCACTTGTACCGATATATGTCAATTTCTTACGCATTTGCACTAGTGTCCAAAAATTACAAATAATTTTTTGTAATTACAATACTACAATATTAATACTATAGTGAACATGATTATCAATTTTGGCTTAAAATGACTCTTGAAAATTTTTTTTGCTTGTGTCAAAATACAAGTTATTACATATCTAATATGAATGCATAAAGCTGAAAGAAACACCCAGTAAAAGAAAATGGTGAGAAGAAAAGCAAAGCTAAAAAGGGCAAACAAAGTTTTCGAAGGCTTTTAAGGCAAATTCTGACCCAGACTCATCATAGACAAGCTAAAGATTAGGTAACCAATATATGTCTTATGGCCAAAAATAGCACTGGTGACTCCGAAAGCGATCAGGCATGCGATCTATTCTATAATGAATTATTTTCTCTTTCAGAACAACTGCATAATGCTTATAAAAATTTTAAAAAACAACATTCATATCTTAAAAGAGAGCATTAAACATTGCAAGAAGATCATACCAATTTGATTAATAATTATTCAAACTTAAGAATTATTATATTATATTAGATGAAAAGCATTTATCCTTAAACAAAGAGCATATTGTATTATGAGGAAAACATTTGTTCCTAAATAAAGAGCATATTAAATTAAAGAAAATATTTAAAGAACTAGAAGATTTAGCCTTAAAAATGGATGGTAGTGAGCATGAGGCATTAGTATAATTAGGTATATATAAAAGCACAAATAAAATTTAAAAAAAGAAAATAACAACACTTAAAAGACAATACATCAGAACATACATACACTGAAAAGCCACACATTAGAACACAATATGCTCCACCATCCTTCAGAAGAAGACATCACTCTTCATACTGATTAGTGCATCAATTTTCAGGAGTGAAATATTATTCTTGTGTCATATTAGGATATATTGCACGTATTTGGACACATAGAATACACTGTAGATCACATATGGTCTGAAGACGTAAGTCATCATTTGCACAACATATCATACATTCATTGCAATATAAGGCGGGACCCAAACCGACTTTGGTTCTCAAAATTAATCCTTGATTGATGTTATAAGTGCGCTCTTACAAAATATCCAGTAAGAGCATGTGGTAACAGGACATGGAGATGTGAAATAATTTTTTCATGCTAGAAGTCAGAAGAGTAGGTTATGTAATACTTGGAGATAATACTATCAGAAAAGTAGTGGGTGCAAATACTACATGCAAAGTTGAGAACAATTTATTGAAAATTTTTGCTAGTTGAAGGTTAAAAAAATAATTTTTAGGTATTAATTAGGCATGTGGTAAAGGATTCAATATAAAATTCTTTCTATAAAATGCTTATTCATACTAAATGTCAAAACTAATTAAGAAGAATAAAGAATTAACAATTGTTGACATTGAATTTATCAGAACCCTGGGTCAAAAGGTTGACCTAGTCAAACTGACTAGGCTAGGCCCCAAGACAAACTCTCTTCCATTCAGTGGGTCAAACCAAGTCTGTTGAGCCCTGACCCAGGCCAGGGTCAACCTGGGTTGACCCAAATTCATCCAAATTCTTTCTCTTGATTTCAAATCAAATCCATTGCCTCCTAGGCTAATCTCTTAATTCCCTTGGACTCGGTGGGTCAGACCCAACCTACTGGGCCCAGGCCCATGCCTTGGGTCAACCCAGTTGACCAAGTCAACCCAAGTTGACCCATTTAGCCCATTTAAGCGCAAATCATTTTTAAATTAAATCCATTTCATTTTTGGCTCAACCCAAGCCTTGGTTGGTCAAACATAGGCTTCAATTGGTCAAATACCCTCCTTTAAGGGATTTAATTATTTCCTATTCATCCCTAGACTCAAACCACGACCAAAGAATCATGTTTCCCTACTAATTTAACCCTAAATGTGATCTTAGCTGTTGATTATGAACCTAAGGATATAAATAGGCTAATTAGGGATCCTTTTTGGAGATTTTTGAATTCTCTCCATCTCCAAGCTTCCCCAAACCAATTATTCTTGTGGGCGAGCTCTCCTAATCCCTCTCCACTTTTCCCAAGCCAAACCTACTGTCAAAACCCCACCGGCGGCGAGATCTTCGACGAACCGAAGCAAGGCAACTTCCAAAGCATTTTCTTGTCGATCTATAGCGTTTGAGATCAAAATTTCTTCTACAAAAAGTAGTGTGGACAGTCTACAAATGCAACAAGCCATTAAATGAGTCAAACCGTCCATTAAATCGAGGTGAATAGTAAACCCTAGACTAGAATAACTAGAGTTAAATAGCTTTATGATAATTGCATTTTTGACCATGAAAATGCTCACCCACAATGCTCTTCATTCGTATTACTTGGGTTTAAAATTTCATTGTGTTTCATTGAGCCGTTCGAGAGAATGAATAAAAAAATGCATTAGGGTCTTAGTTTTGCCTAATCCCGAGTGTACGAGATCTCTACCGTTGATCATTCGATAAACGGCAGAGATCCCATCGTTCCGTGGTTTCGTACGAGCCGCGAAATTGATCTCACGTTCGTTCATTTCATCTGTTTCAATCAGAGCCATTGATCCCTACCGCGCGGGATCTAACGACGCTCGATCCATGCTGACGTAGATAAGTGTCGAGCCATTTTTCGTGCAATCATTGGCAATGATTGCGTGGTGGCACAATCATTGCCAATGATTGCATGGAACCGTGGATCCAATCCTCGGCCACATCACTTTATCGCTTTCGCCACCGCCATTTTAATTAGTTTTTTTAATATTTTTTAACTCAGATTTCTTCAAAAATTATTTGAAAATTATTTTAAAATAAAAAATGAATATAATATATCATTTTCTTTAGAATTTTATCCTCTTTATTTTAAAATTAAAATTACCCTTAAATATATTATATATTTCTAATTATTTAAATAACTTTTTTAAAGTATTTAATTATTACTTAAATTAATATTATATCAAATATTTTCATAAAAATTAAATATTTTCTTTTAATTGGTTTTAAATAATTAAGTGATAATTTTAAAATATGCTGATTTGAAATTAAACCTATTTAGGTATACTTCTTGTAATTTAAATAATTATAACTATTTAAATGTTTAAATATTTTAATTTATATTAATATTTGCTAATTACTTTTAAATAATAATAATCAATTACTTACTCTATCTTTTTATTTCTAAAAAATCAGAGAGATACTTTCTTTATGATTATTATTATTTAATTATGATTAATGATATTATTTAAATAATTAAGTATTTATATACTTAACCAGTGATTAATTAAATTTTAAAAATAAAATAATACTTTTTAAAAAATGATTACATAATTATTATTTTTAAAGTATTTTCATAAAACTTTAAATATTTAATTTAAGATAATTTAATGATTATTTTTAAACATTAATTATTTTAAATTATTTAAAAAACCCTTTTAATTATCTTTAAACTTGGAAAATTCATATATATTTCATTTTAAATCGGATTTTAGCGGATAATACCTCGTATTTTTTTTTATAAAATTATGTATTTTATTTTAAAAATATTAGCGTATAATCTTGATAATTTACTTTTTTTTATTACTTAACAATTATTTAAATAAATAATATGTTAATTATTTTAAAATTAAAAATTATTTTCAAATTATTTTGAAACTTCTCTTAGGTGGCCAGTGGATCTCCCATCCTTATACATATTTGGTTACATTGAACTATTTTAAATTACATTACCTTCTAAAGATTATTTATTTAGAATATGTATTTTAAATGATTTTAAAATCAAGTATATTTTAAATCCCTTATTTTTGGAGATCCACTACATTGAATTTTAAAAATTGATCATGCATATGAATAACATTCATGGGGGAGGTAGATTAGTGGGTGGTTGAGTTCCAATCATTCACTAATCTCACCGATAAGCGTGTTTACTTTTTTTTAATCATCTTTTGCATGTGTATGATGCACGAGCACTTAGCTTAGGTCCTAGATCTTAGGATTGATATGTTTACTATATTTATGCATTCGCTTCATGTTATCTCAAGGGCTAGTCCAAAACTCAACTTAATCCTACTTAATGTAGCGACACCCTAATGATGCCGCCTAGCGAACTTAAAAAATTTGTAGGAGCTAGGATAGATCCCTGATTTACATGAAACTTTCAATATTTAAACTTAGTGACATCTTAAACATTCCAGAATTTTCTAGGAATTTTTAAGAGCTTTTAAACCTCTTAATTAACAAATCCTAATTTACCCGTTAATTAGGCCTTGATAACTTCAAAAAATTGTAATAAATCCATTTCAACTCAGAAAATTTTCCATAATGCCTTATAATATTCAGATTTTAATTCTTAACTTCAGATAATTAGAGCATATTAATTGAAATTTAATTTGATCCTTAATTTATGTTTAATTAAAAATTAGTTTTTTGACTTAATTAAATAATTAAAAATTACTAAAAATTCTAATTTTTCTTCAAACACTTGGGAACACTTCTTTAGGTCTTTTCTGACATTTGGGGGTGATTCCAATCATTTTGGAGTTGATTTGGATCAAAACCCCTAATATGCACTATTAAATAAAAAATATTTTTGATAATTCATTAATTATCCCAACCTTTGAAAATTCATATGTTTACCTAGAAAACTCCAAATTCAGCAAACTCAAAGCTTAACTACTCCCTTAAAGGCCTAATTATTTAATTAAAATGGTAAAACCCCCAAACCTAGGCCGTTTCCAATAGTGACCTTTTGGACCTAGTAAGCCTTGCATATATAAGGACCCTAGGCCTTCTAAAATTTGCTAATGCAATTTAAACTTCGAAGATTACTACCCTAAGTATTAAAATTGATCTACAAACTAAATTAATTAAAATAGACTCCAATCTATTAAAGTTTTAACTTTAATTAAAAGTTTCCTTTTCAGACCTTCAATAAATTTGAACTCGAGATAACTTGAACTAATTACCCAATATAGGAACTATCCAAAGCCACACAAGCCTACTATACACACATAGATTTTATAGTGCATCACTTCTAGCTCTAGGATTAGCGCCGGTGATTTTCCTTTTCTGCTTTATATGTTGAGATGATATGTGTGTGACATGTATAAATGATTGATTTGCTTTGCTCTATTGTGATGTAATTGAGCTTCACTTTATTATACTTTCTATATATTGATTATGTTGTGATTTGTGCGATAGATTATTCATGGACTAGGAGCATTTTTATTACTAATCCAGTCTTATGAAGGTGGTTACGCTCGTGTAATGCTAAAATAAAGGGGGCAATAATCATTAAATTTTTAATACTAAAAAGGTTTTTTATAGATGCTCTAGAGACTGTTAGTCCCATTTAAAATTAAAAGAGCGTGATCAAGTGTGTTTACTCTTCTACAAATATTAACTGCTTGGAATGTAATATATAAACTGCTTGAGACTTTCTTTTGATCCTTAGGATAACCTTGTAGGAGTTTGAGTCTAGATTTTTTTTTAAATGTAATTTGATGTAATTATTATCGAGTTGTGAAAGTTTTCAAAAGTAAGGCATTTCAAATACTCGGTACCCAAATAGAAAAAGAAAGACTCTTTATAGGGACTTTCTTATTCATTTGAGTACCCTTCTAGAGGATGAACTGTACAGAAATTGAAGGAGGATGAGCCGAATGAAGATGATCCAGAGGAGGACGATCCATTTGAAGACGAAGACTCGAAGACGAAATGCCTTACTTTTAAGACTTGCGTCATTCAATAAGATTAGAATCTAGGTTGTTATCGGTGGATTATATTTTTGCAGAACTTGGGTTGTACTTATACGACAATTGCTGTGGACTTTGGACTTTACTTTACTATGTTGGTTATTTATATTGATGTGTTTATTTTATGTGCGCATTAAAAATTATATGCTTTTTTAGGTTTATTTCTTGTATATGCTTTGGCCTATTTTCGCTAGGTTCTCTAGGATAAATTTTTTTCTTATACTCGTAATCAAATTCTAAAATTTTAAAAATTAAATAACATAGAAATCTAATGACCTAGGGAATAGCCGGAATTCTTTAGGGTCACATACATATTTTTGCACTTTTCTCTCTCCTTCTAATAAGACACTTCCCCGCCTGCGGGTAGAGTTTGGATAACATGACCTTTAAGGATGAGGTGTCGGACATGAAGAAGCCCTGTCTTTTTTAAAAAAATTATTTTTATAAATCTATTTTTAAAATCTCATGCATACTTGATTTGAGACCTTTAAATTAGCATGCATTGCATTAGAAACTAAATAAATGAAAATTTAATTGCATTAACTCTAGGAGCATTCACCCTATATAAGTCCAAGGCCAATTAAGAAACTCTCTAGATGTCAGCCTTACTTCCCAAACACTCAACCTACCTACCAATCTTTTATAAAGACTGAACAACATGGATTTTATGTGCTTAGGTGGTTAGATGACTTTTCTTTTCAGGCAGGATATAAGCCTATGTGTATTAGCTAGGGCACGGATTTTAGTGTTGGATATAGAACACTAAACCCATCTTAAATATAAGATTTAATACTACTACATTTAGTGTCTCATAGTACGCCTCATCGGTAGGTAAGTTCCTTTTCTTCAGGGACTATAAATCCTGACTATCTACGTCCCATGGATGAAACCACCTCCATCCTTCCTCTCTGTATGTTTTGAGTGTATGATTTTCTTTCCTCTTCTCACTACCTTAGTCCCTCAAGATGCTGAGATGAACCGTATGTGTTGACTAAGCCGAGTTGAGCCTTTTCTTTCGCTTTGAGTAGGATTTTCTAGTCTCCCCTCTATGTCAATCCCCTTTTGGGAAGAATAATGTCAGATCCTTAATCGAGAGTATTCTCGGGCTATGGCCTGAGATGTAATTAACCACGAGGGCTTGCGCCCGTGGGAAACGAAATTCCACAATAAATAAACCCCACTCGAGCTGATGTATTGGGTGGGAAAAACATGTGACATTGATCAAGTTGTGCATATTATCACCCATTAAGGTGCGCTGATGAAAGCCGCTATCCTCAATGATTGATCATATGTACGATCTAATATTCTCTTTCATTGGACCGCTTTTGAAGAGCGTGGAGGCCTGCGATCATTTCTATCCCTCGGGGTGGTGCGGTCGTATACCATCTGCATTCTGTAGCTGAGCGGTGTCCTTTCTGAGGTCCACAATAATATTTACATGATTGATTTAAACTATATTGATAAGCCGAGTGATGCTTGTTGCTTAAAGTCAACTATTGATGAATCATGGTTATGGTATAGAAAATTATGCCATGCATGCATGAGGGCTCTTAAAAAAATTACTCAGTTAGAATTGGTTATAGATATTCATAAGCTAGATTTTTTTTAAAAGAACACCTCTATGATGCATCTCAATTAGGGAAGCAAACTAAACCCTCATTCCATCTCATTAAGGATGTACTAATCACTAAACATGTTGTAGTATTTCAAATGAATTTATTTGGACCTATTAGTACAGTGAGTCTAGGAGTGAAGTTGTTTAGATTTATAATTGTCGATGACTACTCTAAATATACTGGGTTAAATTCTTTGCACATAAAACAATTTATTTGAGAAATTTTGAACATTATCAAAACTCAATTTGGATTTAGAGAAATATATGTTGTTTAATTTCTACAATCTTTAGCAATTACGGAGAGGAGTTTGAGAACGAGAAATTTAAATTATATTATCAATAATATGTGATAGAATATACTTTTTCTACCCCGAGAACCTCACAACAAAATAGTATAATAGAAAGATAAAATAGGCAAATGGTAGAGATTGTTAGGACAATGCTTAGTGAGTATAATTTATCCAAGTATTTTTAAATAGAGGTAGTGAATACTACTTGCTATGTTCTAAATAGGGTATATATAAGATCAAAGTTAAGTAAGATACCTTATGAATTGCTTAAGGGTAGAACACCTAATTTGCCTCATTTGCATGTGTTTGGATTTTAGTGCTTTATTTTAAATAATGAAAAATCTCATTTAGGAAAATTTGATGCAAAGGAAAATAAAGAAGTATTTTTAGGATATTTCTCAATAGGCAAGACTTATAAAATATTTAATAAAAGAATTTTAGTTGTTGAGTAATCCACCCGCGTCACTTTTAATGAATTTGGCAGGGTTTCTAAAGATAGAAAAATTGATCATGAAGAGGAAGAAGATATAACTTGTAGAGTTAAAAATGTCAGATTAGAAGATAGAGAAGAAATTCGTGATCCATTGCTAAGAGATTGGAGATAAGCATTTAGTCACCTAAAGAACTTATCTTAGAAGACCCATTCATAGGGGCTAGGCCTAGTCATGCTCTTAGAAAGGAAGTTATCTACACAGCCTTCATCTCTGATGATAGAACCCACTAGTGTAGAACAAGCATTATAAAATGAATCTTGTATTTTAGCGATGGAAGAAGAGTTAAGAATGATGTGTTGGAGTTAGTGAGTAGACACACTGATAAGAGTGTTGTTGAAACTAAATGGGTTTAAAAAAATAATAAATGACTATGGATCAATTGTTAAGAATAAGGATAGATTGGTTGCTAAGCGGTACAACTAAATAGAACAAATATATTTTGAGGAGACTTTTGCCTCAATAGCCAGCTTAGAATCCATTAGAAATTGTTAGCACTTGCATGCTTTAAATGATTCAAGTTATATTAGATGGATTTTAAAAAATACCTTTTAAATAGTGTGATTAAAGAAGATGTTTATGTAGAACAACACATAGGTTTTGAGAACTTTACATTTTCAAATTATGTATATAAATTTAAGAAAGCATTGTAAGAAGAAAACACCTATGGTATGGTATGATAGACTTAATAACTTTCTATTAGAAAAATACTTTGTTAAGGATCTGTAGATACTACCTTTTTTTATTAAGAAAATTGAAGATGATATATTGATTGTTCATATACATGTATGGATGATATTCTTTTTGGTTTCACTGATGATGATTTATGCAAAAATGTCTTCCACCATGAGTAGTGAATTCGAAATGAGTATGATGAGCGAGTTAACATATTGTCTTGGTTTTAACATTAATCAAATAGAAGATTAATCCTTTTTGAGTCAGACTAAGTACATTAAAGAAATTTTGAAAAAAATTGATATGGCATGTTGCAAAAGTATGAACATACTTTGGAGCCCGGTTACCCAATTAGATAAGGATTAGGACAGTAAATCAATTGATACAAAGAAATTTAGATGGATTACATGTTTCTTACTTTACCTAGCTACTAGTAGGCCTGATATTATCTTTAATGTTTATCTATGTTCTAAATTTTAGGTTGATCCTAAGGAAGCCTATATGGATGCCGTCAAAAGAATCTAAAATCTCATAGGCACTCAAAATTTTGGTATCAGGTATCTTAGGAATAGCTTGACCTTTGACTTAGATAGATACTCAGATTTGGATCTTGTTAGATGTAGAGTAGATAGGAAATCACTTTAGGAACATGTAAATTCATAGGGCAATCTATTTGCTTTTGACTTGTGCAGTTTTTTTTTTCAATATTTGTGTTGTTGCATTTTGTTTTAAAAATAAAAATAAAAAAGCTTGTTTTAAAAATAAAAAAGTACTTAAAATTAAAAAAAAATGAAAATTAAATGTTTTCCTCATTATTTTAAAGAAATCATTTAGTGGAGGGGAGAATTTTGCATTAAATTGAATATAGAAATTTGTAAATTTAAATATCAACCAATAAGGCTTGTCATCATAAAAAATGAGGGAGATTGTTGCAATCCAGGAGCCCGACCTTGTGTTTTGATAATTGGAAATACTATTGAATAATTATTTACTTATTGTTACTTTATATATTGCATATTTTTTGGTGTATCACTAATCATTTCAGGTACAACATATATCATGCAAAATTCAGGAATCAAGACTCAATATAAGGTAGCATCAAGGTCTAAGAGACTAAGAGAGTTTGTGTTTGATACAATATGTATTTTTTAAATTTTTATGGTATTTTATGTATTAGGCGTATGTTGGCTAAGCAACCATATATACACTTACAAGAAGATAGATAAATTAAATACTTGAATTTTTTGTTAATCGTACTGTACGATCTGTTCAAATAAAAACTAATTCAAATATTTAATTAAATCAAATTAATTAAAATTAATATATAGCTAATTATGCTGTAAAAATCATCAAATCATACAGGACAATTAGCTATTTTGAGAAACCCTACCATCGAATCCTTATTACTTAAATCATGTAAATTTGAATTTTAAAATTTGAACTAATCATATGGTATGAAGCTCTTCGTATTGTACAAACATTAAATAAAATAACATAATTTAATCCTAATGACTATAAAATTTAATCAGTATCAATTCTTCATTAATGATCATACTATACGATCATACATGATGATTATAGGAGTTGTAGTAGGGAGTGGCATCTCTGTCATATCAAGGAGTTGAAGGAGGGAGATGCATCTCTGCTGTAGTGAGGATCTAAAATAGGCATTGGCATCTAAGCCTAGTGAGGATCTAAAGGAAGGATGACATCTCTATCAATCTAGGAGGCGGAAGGAGGGAGATTATTTGATGTATGTAATGATTCATGTTTTCTTTAGTGTGAGATGGGAGACAATTTAGGAACAAGATAGTACTATAACAACAACAACAACAACAACAAGCCTTTATTCTAATACATGGGGTCGGTTACATGAATCATTTTTTCTCCATTTTGTCATGTTAATAGTCAAATTCTCATTTAAATTTAATGAAGAAAGGTCATTTTAATATTTTCTAACCAAATCTTTTTAGGTCTACCTCTACATTTCTTAATATAAGCCAAATCTAATACATCTAATCTTAAAGTCGGGCCATCGGAAGGCCACTGTTCTATATGACCAAACCATCTAAGACAACTATCTCTAATCTTATCTGTTATTGGAGCTACTATAATCTTTTCACATATATGTTTGTTTCCTAAAAATAAGAAGTATCACCACCACCACCACCACAAAATAATGAACGTCTTCGTGAAGCTTGGATTGAGCATTTTTTCATGTTATAAATCAAACTTGATGGCAACATTGCTAAGGAAGTTCGATCAATTCTCTAAATTATTGAACTTTTACAATTTCCAAAGTTAAGGGATGGTAACTAGAAGTAGAAGCAGTTTTTGAATAGGTTCAAGTCCAACCCGAAACTTATCGCTCTCGAGTACCACTAACTCAAATTTGACCATAATACACAAATGGGTAAAAAATCTGAACCCGGGCTCAACCCGACCCAAATTCAGATCTCCCCGACACACAGACTTGTAAAGAAGGTGACGTCGTGTGCGTTCAAGCCCGAGTGCGAGCTTTTTCGTACAAAAAAAAAAAAAAACTACAAATTTTTATATTTGAAACTCGCTTTAAAAAAAAGAAGAAAGAATGCTTCCCCAAACGAAGCCTTAATGTTGTTTTTTCTGATTCTCTATTATTAATGGTAGTTTTATGAAAGGCCAAAATATCAACAATATTATAACATGAAATAGTTCTATACCATATTTGGATTTCTCCCCACTAAGTATGCCATGTACTCAAATGAAATTTTTTTGTCAAAACTAATTGGATAAGAACTTTAATATTTCATCAATGGAAATAGCCTACTTCAAGTCACCAAATATTTAAATAATTAATCATGATTTTATTCTAATTAGCATATAACCTTGCTTTTATGAAAATAAATAAATATCATATAAAGCTTATTTTCACAATTGAGTATGATTATCCTTTCAAGCCTTCAATATAAACTTTTTTTCCTTCTATTGTTCCAAAACCATTAAAAGAAATTTAATAATTTCCATGTTTATTTATTGTTGATAGAGATTTGTCGGTGAACAAAAATAAAAAAAAAACGACAAAAAATTGGGAATAATATGTCATGTCCATTATTCATGCGCAAGTGGCTATGCTAAAGTTGGTAGGGAAGGACTATAAAATGAAGAGCTCAACAATTAAAGGATCATAAAACAAAATATATTTTGTCCTCAAATTATCCTTAATTTAATAAATATCAAGATAAAATAATATCATTGATCTATGGCCAATCATTTCCCAAGTAAAAAAAACATCACAAATCTAATAACAATTAGAATATCCACTAAACCTAATTAAGCTCAACTTTAATCCATTTAATATGTTATTAGTAGATAGTGTGCTCCACGACTCTATTAATTATTGAACAAAACTAAACAAGCCCAACTAACATGTCTTATGATAAATTGCAATTTAATTATGTAATTATTAGAGAGATTTATGAGCAAATTGGCTAAACATATAAGGTTTATATAGAGATTAGTCATTAATTGCCTTGAAATTAATTAACATAATATTATAGTTAATAATATGCTTGTTTTTTTTTGTTTAGCATTATTCTTAATTGAATTTATGTTATTTTAATTAAGGATTTAATAAAGTTGAGGAAGGAATCTATATTATTTCACCCTTATAATTATTTATTATATTTTTAACCAACCTTTCAAAAATAAAGAGAGGGATTTGGATTTCTATCACAACAGTTAGATTAATTATTCAATAAAGGTAGATTATGATATCTTTTGGATACTTGAGATGAGTGGTCAATCAATAAACATGTATTAAGACCCCACATTGTTGTCTAGTTACCATTTCATATTCAACCAATGTGCTAACAACTCTTTAGCAAGAGTAGTTAAACTTGAGCAATTTTTTTTTTTTTAAATGATAATGGAAGATAATATACATAACTTTTAATCATTAATCATGTGGGTCCCATTTGAAAATATGCATTCAATATAAGCAATAATTTCAAATTTTGTTTGAGAGTATGGGGGAATTCATGAAAAAATAGTTATGATAGGATATCGTGATATAGATTATACTCAGATGAATTCAAAAGATATTGAATTTATTTTGAGATTGAAAACATTTTGTTAGAATATTTTAGTCAAAATTTTAGTGAGGATTGGTCTCAAAACACTCGAATATGCTTTAAGATTAGTGCATTCTAAATGTAATTGATCTAAGGGCTTTGAGCCGTAATCCGATCATTTTTTGGTCATGATATCTTAATATATATATATTTTTTCATGAGATTAGTGTTGTATAATAAGTATTTGTATCATATTAACCTCAACATAAATCAAATGATTTTTTAGCCAATTTATATGAGGATATTCTAACACAAAGTTTTTTACTTTTTTCCACCTAATACATAAGCGGTCAAATTCATTTTTAACCTAAATTTGAGCCACTTGAAGTGGCAAATCATTAGCTATTTTTATATTAATATAATTTTCATCTCTCTGATGTGACACAAAATAAATAATGTTATGTTCTTTAATATTCTACCTACCATTAGAGCTATCTACATATTCTCTCACCCCCCTTAAATTCAAGCTTTTTAATCTCATGAAATATCACACCTCAAAAAATAACTTAATAATACCAAGTAGCAGTATTTTTTTTTTGGAAACCCCACAGAAGGGGTCTACGTGTTAATACCAAATAAGAGTTATAAGTCCTTAAAGGTCTCCAAGCCCTCTAGAAATACAACAATTAAATGAAAACCTATGGGCCACGAGAACCAACTAAATACACAAAGCAAACTAAAACAAAATCTAAAGAAAAAAACAACAACAAGAGCTCTAGAGCATCCAACATCCGATCCATCAAAAGGCTCCATCTGCAGAAACAACAACAACAACAACACCAAAACAGTGCCAAAATCATAGACATAAAATCCCACAAACAAAAGCATAGCACAACGAATGGTCTCCACCAACAGCAGCCATAATGCCCAAGAAAAAAGGGAATAATATCTGCAAGGACAAGCAAAACCAAAGAGCAAGAGAGGAAACCCACAACCACAACCCACCACCAAACAAATGTGCCAACAACAATGCCGCCAAGTCCACAAAGAAGAAAACAATAACTATCTTCTAGATTTCCTCCTATAACACTTACTTCCATGAGAAAGCACTTTCTCCGTAACCTTACAAACATCTAACCCATACAATTCCTTGAGAGAGTCAACTTGTTCAACATCCAAATCCTCACCCCCTCACCTGACGACAATGGATACCCATTATGCCAAACCAACTGCCCAGAGCTAGTGACCCCTAAATTAGAAACAAACAGAGGATCTAAGACATTTGGGGGACATGACAATTATAGGCACCTCAACCAGGGACTCAGACCCCAAAGGAACAATGGGTGTGCCCGACACAATAATTGCCTCCTCACCAACCTCCTCAACCTCAGTATGAGCCGACATAAGAGCTTCCTCCTCACCAACCTCCTCCACCTCATTATGAGCCAAAGCCAAAGCACAAACCCCCACCTTATCAATACCACTCAATTGCTTCACCCCCCCCCCCCCCCCCCCCATAGAGCAAATAACAGGTGTAACAAAGCCATCACCGCTATTAAACACAACATCACCAGGTTCCTTAGCCAAATTAAGCAAAGGAGAAAGAACACCATCAACACCTTGAACACTTTTAACCACTTGATCCACCAACAAAGCACCTTGAACCATATTAAGGTCATTTGAAGAAGGGTCAACAACCACAACACCATGAGTCGCATTAAAAAAAGACTCAACAACCACTGCCCCCACCATGTTAGGGGCCAACAATTCATTTCCAACCAAAGGGGATGCAATGCCAATATCAACATCAGCTACAGGAGAAACTAAAACTCCCATCAACTGAGAAAAATACTTTCTTAGAGAGATCAACATTAACTAAGGGAATCTCACTCGAAGCAATAAGAACCGCAATAGCAACATTTTTATCACCCACATCCTTATCTAAACCAGCCACAACAGGGACATGATTATTAGCTAATGAAGGGTTTAAAACGTGGCATTCGACTTTAGAGTGTCTGAGAACCTTACACTGAGCACAATAGGTAGGAAACTCCAATTCAACACGCTGAATGAACCCAATACCTTTTAGCGACATCTAATTCCACTAGCACATGAGCAACTAAGGGCCTCAAACCATTTAACGTAGAATTATCTATTCGCAACGGCCGACCAAACAAAGAGCCAAGGCCATGTAAAATCCAAGGAGTAAATAAATGCATACGAAGATTGAGAAAAGATACCCAAATGAGTATAGTAGGAGAATCAATGTCAATGTCTAAGAGAGGAGTCCATTTAATCAACTTATTGTTATAGTTGCCAACAAAGTAAGATCGATGCCAAAAAACAAGACAATAATCGAGATCATTCAAAAAATTTATCAAAACATTCTTGGAGTTCAACAAAGTGATAGACAATTCAACACAAAGCTTAAGTTGAAAGAAGAACTTTCGGATGACATCCAACAACGGCCGCCGGCTAGGAAATTTTTCAACCAACGCAAACTCGAAAGGAATAGCTAAAGCCCTCATTTTTTGTCAGAAATCCATAAAGAAGGTAAACCATGTCAAGAAGTTATTTTAAGATTGAGAAACTCCGAAAAAAGCGAAACCCTAGATAAGGCATCACGGAAAGAACACGATTTAAACTTTCCCTCAAAAAAACTAGGATCACCCACACAATTTACAGCCATCCAACCGAAAATCGCAAGAGAAAAGTAGGAATTAGAGAAGAAGGAAAGAGATTACCGAGCAGTCGCATGCGAGAGCAAGAAAAAGGTGGAGATGCCCGAGAACCCTAAACATCATGAATTGATACCAAGCTGCAGCTAAAGTCACTAACTATTGAATTTAGGACAATCATGATTGAAGGCACTAATGACTTGTGCGTGTTACATACTACATGAACTATTTAAGCTTCATTTGGGACAATATTTTACAACAATTTTTTTATTATTTTCATGAAATTTTTATGCTAGAAAGTTATTGCAGAATGCAAAAAAAAAAAATTGTCCTAAATAAAGACTAGTGTTTCGTTTGAGACTATTTTATTACTGCTTCTTAAAGTAGCTATCTAGTATAAAAATTAAAATTTTTCTACTAGCCAGCTGTTTTAAGAAGCAGCATGAAAGCTGTAGTATCAAACATACTCGTAATGTCAATCAAATCATTGTCTCTAATATCACTTTTTAGGTTGTGTAAATAAAAGAAGATAAGCGTTAAGCTCGAAGTATATTAAAAATCTATGCTTATGAAAGAGTGCAAACTGCTTAATATTTTTACGTCAAAATATATATTTTTTAAATCTATTTGAGGCATAGCTAAATTAAATACTTTCATGCATCGTAATAATTTAGTAAAATTTGGACTCAATAATTATTTCATATATGATAATCAGAAAATTAAAATGTATATAAATCTTAATTTCACTGCAGATTTAATTAATTTGCTTATTAAAATTCTGTGCGAATATTAAATGCTTTTTGGTCTTTGGCACGAGGTTTTGCTTTGGCCGACAAATGTGAAGAGGCCACGATTTGAATATTTAAAGTAGAAAATTAAGAGAGGAGAGACAAAGGGAATATAAATATATATATATATATATATATATATATATATATATATATATATATATATATATATATATATAATGTTTATGGAGTTATATTTTGATATGGTGAAAGTATAAATGTGATTGAATTTTGCAATAAATAATAAAAATGCAGGGAGATATATATGTTTTTGAAGAAATTTTAAGTAGATAATATTTTATTTTTATATTATTTCTCTTATGTTTTATATTTCTTATGTGGCTTGTGAGATTTGGGCTTGGTTTTTCTAGCATGATTGGGTGTAGTTGAATTTGAAGATTTATGCTTACTTTTCATCTTGTGTGTTTAAAGAGGTTTGCTTTCTTTTGCCTATTTTTATTTGAATACATATGTAGTAAGAATATTTATAAATATAGGTGAACAACTATCTCGAGTCATACTGGTAGAACTCATTGGCGAGGCAGTTGTGGTGGCTGACTTTAAACGGAGTTGCCAGCTCCCCCTAGATGGAGTTGTTGATTCTCTATTGGGGGTGGTTTACCTTCATATTTATTGAAGAGTAATGAGAGGTGATAGGGATTCTATTGCCATGATGAACTATTGTATTAGAATGGTGACCATTTAACACTTTAATAATGTCATTGATTTGACCACTGCACATGTTCATACTCATGGTGGTCTATAAAGATGAACGAAGCTCTTTTTTTAACACTCTCTCTTCCTTTTCTTCTTCCTCCTATATAGCTTTGCATCCTTCCTTATCTTCTCCCTAGCATTTCTTTTATAGATATGTTTGAAATCCTCATATTGAATGGCACGATATTGACAACTAAGACTTATGATAAGACGCTCTTTGCAATTGTAAACAAGAACAATATGATGAGAAGGGGAATATCAAATTCGTCCATTATAAAGAAGAGGAAAAGATCGATTAAGGATCAGGAAACTAGGGTGATGGAGAACTCTGATGTAGCCACCACTCAATTGGCCTATATTGGGGTTCTTTTCGATGACCCTATAATCGTGTTGAATTTCCTTGTGATGGAGCTAATAACCAAGTAGATAGTGCCCTTGAACGAGCCATTGATTTCCCCTAGAAGTATGAGGTCCCTATGATTTTGATGAATTTCTTACAAGAAAGAACTGAGTAGTAGGTTTCCACAGGAGATAAGATTGGCCTATTAGCTACCCTAAAAGGGATTAATTAAGAGAAATTTTCAATACACTTCCCTAGTGATGCAACAGTGCATCTAATTTGGAGTGAGTTTTTAGGTGCTTTGTTTATAGTCAAGAATCCTATATTTATTATAGGTTTGGCCTGTCAAACTCTTCCTTATAAAAGGGACCCACGATACCTTCTTGAGGTACCCCTTAACAATTTTCTAAGAACAGAACTCCCTCTTTTATTTTTTCAATGAGATTAGATTAATGGATACTTATGAAAAATCCTTGGCAAATGCCCTTCTGCAACTTAGGGGTGAGCTCTCCCCAAAGGTCACAAAGAAAATCTCCTTAGTGTTGAATCTTATTTTTTATGGTGGAAGATGTCGGGTTATATTTTGGGCCACCTATGGACTAAGAGCTTAGAGTTCATGATGATGAAGTCTAAATATGAGAGAGCTTAAGTTAAGAATAGTGGGAGTGAGGGCTCTTTGCTGCATAACTAAAGATAAAAATGACACAATATATATCTCCTTTAAGGAAAGGAAAAAAATTGTTGATTCTTCTCCTGAAGATGATGATGATCTCTCCTTTTTATAGGGCTTAGAAGGTTACCGTGGATATGTACGGGCACAATGATTATTCCATCTGTCTTCAATGTAGCTCGAACGTTTGTGCCAAGTGAATTAGTGACCTTCATGAGAAAGGACGTGAGTAGGATGATGTCAAAGATTGAGTCGGTGTCAGTAGGGAGTTGGTAAGAAGTCACCCTATCAAGGTGAGTAACGTTTGATGTAGTCGGGAGATCAGACTGACATATAGCAAGAAATCGACCTAAGCTCACCCCCATTGAGATGATAGGGGGTGCCATGCCCTAAGATCTAAAGTGGAACAATTATATTTCTATTCTCTTTCTCTTTTTTAATTCATTAACAACCAATACTCATTCATTTATAATCAGATCAATTTGATATCTAGAGCTAGTTAATTACATCAAAAAGATAAATAAATAAATAGTAGAAAAACATAATTAAATTGCTATTATTAATATTTATATTATGTTATAAGCTCTAAAACTTAAAATCATATATACAATAGCTAACATAGGATTCAAAAGAGCTTATGTAAACCAAAAAGTTTTACATATAACTAAATTAGCATCTCTATCTAGCTTCATACTGCAAGTTCTTTACCTTATCCTGAAATCATATAAGAACTACACGATGAGCTTACAAAGCCCAGTAAATAATCAAAACTTACCACTACCTTCAATGAAAGGTAAAAGAATCAATGTGCTTGTTATAATTCTAATAAATATCAATCATTAATTAATATTTGTATTAGAAAATCTCTAAAATTAAGAATAAAATCAATATGATTAGTGAAGTTAAATGAGATCTATCAAACTACCAAAAAGAAAAAGAAAAAGAATTGATAATAAAGGACTATCAATCAATATGATATGTAAGTATATTAGGTAGTATCAACGCATGTTCTATCGATGCAACTTAAGTTCTATCTATCAATCAGTTTAATGAACTATTATATAAATATAGTCATAAATATAATTATTAAGAGCAAGATAGGATGTCCAATTTTAATGTGATGTTTTCATTCTTTCATTTGTTATATGTCATAACTATCCATCTATCAATCTCATTTTTCCTTTCATTTAATTCTATTAATTATTTATTTTTACATGTGACTTTTAATAATCATTTAAGAGTCATCACCCTCTACACGTCAGTGTAATTCTATCAATCAGTTACATGCTACAATTAGGATTACACCACCAACCTTCTATTTAAAACAAAGTCCATAGGTCCACCCTACTACGCACGATATTATTTTTTAAGATCCAACTCATTTTAATTATAGTGTTAATAGTCAGTCTTCTTTGTTTACATGCAAATGCTATATTTTTCTGTGCAATGTAAGGCAATATTATATGCGAAATCTAATATTTTATAAAATATAAAGAAATTTATAAAATTTGTATTCTATACATTTACTTCAAAAAATTATACCTTCTTATTTACCTAGAAAAATTTAATAATATTATAATCCAAATACTCGAGAGAATCATATTTATCATATACAAAATATTTATGGTGGAAGTTTGCTAAAAAATTATATATCAAAATTTTTGTAAATTTTGATCAAACTAAAATTTGTAAAATATAAAATACACAAAACCATTAAAATCAAAGGTAGGGTAATGGCAGCCCACCTTGAGATGAACAAATTTCTCGACTAGACGAAATGACAAAATCAACTCTACAACCTCTAAACCTAATTAAGTTTTTCTCTCCTTTATACAAATTTTTTTTTTTTTTTTCTACTTCTTTGGCCTGGAAAAAATGAAAGGAAACAAAAATAGTGATTTTAAAAGATTCTGTAGTGCCTTTATATTTTTTTTAATAATAATAGATCTTAAGGACATTAATGTAATTATATCAATGGTTCCATTTTCAACATAAAATTCATATAAATTCTTTTATATCTTTAAATTTAGAACTCTAAAAATTATACAAAAATATTTATAAATATTCCAATATGTCTAAAAAACTATGATGAAATTGATTTATTGAATAGAAACCTAACGGTCCTAGAAAATTCAGTTGTAATGACATGTGTCAAATTTTTACACTACCTCTAAACTTAGGAGAAAATTATTATAATTAAAGTACAATAATATCTATATTTTGGTGAAGAAAATTTATAAATTGGACTTATAATAAATATATTATTAGAGAATTGAATATGGGTTATTACAAGGGGTGAGTAGCATCTTGATGTAATCCTGAGGTTAATTCGATTACAGGAGATTTCTTTTCGGGAGATTTGTGTCGTTAGCTTAATTATTGATGTGTCTCACATAGGAGACTTGATTATGGCCATGATGAATAAAAAATTGTTTGACTGATAGAGGAACTTTTGATGTAGCCCCCGCCGGGGAGGGAGAATGGCTGGAAGGTTTGGTCGAAGCGGGTTCATCGTGCTACAATGTTTAGCTCCTTCCCAGCTCTTGAGTTATCTCTTGAATGGAGTATTTTGAGTGAGTTGATAATTCTTCTTCTGCTTGACCCAAATATTTTTCTACAAGACACCTACAAATAGGTAGTCATGGGTTTACACTTGATATATTGGCTAAACATTGGTGTCGAGCATGAATATTAACTCCCCTACTTTACCTTTCTAAGAACACAATCATGAGATTCATGTCCATGCTCTTCCATTGTTGAGTGACTCCACCGTATACAAGTGAGTTGAAGTTTTGGTGGATAAAATATTCAATCTAAAATATTCTTTAGCTTCAACAAAAAGTCACATAAGCATCCTTAAGGTTTAACATACTATGATAGGGATTTTGGCCAAAGAAGGGGAGAAGCGACTTGCCTTGTTGGAAGAAATGTTTGTTGTACTATAGTTCCTACTGAAGTCACATATTTTATCTGCCAAGAGGTCCAAGAACTAAAAGTTGAGATTATTCTAACTCACAAGTTATTGGAGTCATCAAAATTGAGTCAATTTTTAGGTGGAGAGTTCAATAAAGAGTGGATTGATATGCCTTGAGTTAATGCTAAATTCTACTTATAACTTTGTTGTAAAACTAAAAACTAACTTTCTTTGAAATTTTAAAATTCAAAATTTTATAATGGATGTGACATTCCCTCAAAAACCTTGTCGCTCTTGTTATAGATAGCCTTTGAGTCCTTTGAAGTCTTTCTTATGCATCAATTTTCTCCTCTACAAACTCTCTCTTTATACCTTGATGTCTACCTATTCATCTCATCTACTTCTTTGTGAATTCTTTTGCTAATAGATATTTCATTGAAGAAAAGTTTACAATCCTTTGTTGAGTTCAAATTTACACAACCCTTCATAACGTCGTTGACACTCTCTATGATGCGACATCTACTATTGCTTCAATGACACAAAATTCAAGGTATGAGTTCCTAAGGAAGACAAGTTCCCCCGACACTTTTTATGATGATGATATGTTTTTATTCAAATTAATTTAGGTTATATTCACAACTTTGGTTATGTCACAAGATGGTTGATATCATAAACTCCTATGAATATATTCATGCTCAAATCATGCGAAATTTTTTTAAGGAGTATTTTTATCATGCTTTCTTATACGAGGGAAGAGACTATTTCATAGTCTCAGCTTTTTTTTGCTATATCATTTAGGTCTGAGTGTATCAGAATGGGTTTGTTTAGTTTTTCTCTAGCTATTTATGAGTGAGTTACCTGAAAAATAATGTTTGGATAGGAAGACTTTTTTTTTTTTACTGAGATCGCCAATTAGATGGACAATCCAGATGAGACCATCCTCATTCACTAAAGAGAACCTTGATCTTTACACATATATGAGTGAAAAAATACTTGACCTTCCTTTGCATTAAGGGTTTAGATCAATGAGTTAAGCACTATATTAACCTAGAAGTTGTGTGAAGACCTTCAATAGTAAGTCACATATCTTTTAATTCCCTTATGTTTGCTTATTTAGGTGGTGTGATATCTATGGAATTTCTTTATGAATTTTTTCTTCTTAGACATATATAAAGAGAGGGGTGCGGGGTGGGGGTGGATTATTTTTAAATTCTCAAGTAAGTGAAAGGCTAAGGTGTTAGTGGCGTACTTTGAAGAGGAAGGGAAAAAAGATGAATTTTATTTTGTTCTTCTAGATACAACTTCCTTTTTCTTTTTGTGTTCCCATTATATCATCTATGCCATTTAGCTTGGAAAAACTAATGGTATCTTCAATTGATATATTGTCTCTTCTACTTATAGGGAATTGAATAATCTTATTAACTCTTCTCTAGTGGTTCCACTCTCTCCAGAGCACATCTTGTAGCATATTGTTCTATCCTATCATCGAAACTATGTCATTGACCAATTGCCTTATGGCATGAGAGTTTGTCTATCCACAATGTCAAAAGAATTATACAAATCAATTTTGGCATAAAATAAATTGGGAGCCTCTAAAAATTAAAATTCTAAATTATTTTATAAGCAAGAGAAATATCATCTATAATATCCCAATTTTGAATAAACTTAACCTAAGTAAGATGAATGATTAATGGGATGATGAATCTTTTTGCAAAAAGTCTATCAATTATCTTGTAAAATGTTGTAAAAAGAGAGTTGGCCTATAACAAACAAAGTGTTAACATTGAGATGCTTAGGAAGTTAGGTGATAACACTTTATTTGGCCATATACAGGAGCCTATTAAATTTAAGGAAATAATTTGTAATATTAGTAAGATTGGTCCCAATCAAGTCCCAAGAATAATTAGGATGTTAAACCATCACGCCCAAGACATTATCATTCTAAACATTATGCAAGTCTTCCTTAATTTATAAATATGTGAATAGAATAATCAATTAAATCCTCAAGTAATGAAAGATAGTAGAGCTAGTAGGGATATTAAAGTTTGTGGATCTTGTAGAGGTGAATCTTTTGCTAAAAAAAGTATAAAAGTAACCAATAGCTTATTTGGAAATATTAGCATTGCTAAGTTTATGAACATCCAGATGATGATCTTCTTAATTAAGTCGTATTTATTTCTATAATTAATCTATTAATATAGTAATCCTAGATCATCTTCAATCATAGCGAGCTAAGTAGCTTTAGCTTATTATATGATCCATTGTAAACATTAAATAGAAGCTATAAAAAGATTGCCCTAAATAGTTTTAGACTCCTTTAATACTTCTTGGTTGAGAAGGTTCTCTTCCAAACTGTCAATCATTATTCTTTCTTAATAAAAGGAGAGTAGGATATGTGATATGAATGTTTAGCTAAATCCCAAGGTGATATTGTAAGAGCATTCTTAATGGCTTTGGTTTTCTTGCAAAGAACAAAAAATTGTCAATTCAAGGCAAAATAGGACTAGGATGAGGCAAATAAATATAGTACCAATGTTAGATTGTACAAGAACTTTTGAAATATATTTTTAATGGTACTAAAGTTACCCATGCATAACACTAATGGTAATGATTTGATATATGGAAAAAGAGCTTTATGAAAGTAGCAAAGATAATTGTTCACATAGGTGGTGTTATAAAAAAAAAGTTTATTAATCTTTATTCTATTTGAATTATCATATTGATTATTAAATTTTTTTTAAAAAGTAAAGCCTATCATTTGGTTGATCAAAGAGATTGGATTGGAAATGTAATTACTTAAATGAGTGAGTTTGATGGGTAAATGAAGCTTTCCCCCAAGATTCTCCAAAGGCGATTGAATGGAGTTATAGTCCAAAATCACAATCCACCCAAGATCTATAGATATGGAAATATCAATTAGGGAGTTGAACAAAATTTTATAATCCAAGTCATCATTGGAACGACATACAAAGGTGATGAAGCACCTTATAGAGCTAAAGAAACTAACAACTCTAGGATATATATTGAGGATGTAGATAGAAGATGGATAAAAGTGAAGCAACTCACTCTTAACAATTTTATCTACATTAAGTAGGGAAGAAATTTAAAGAATGATGTCTCATATGGCTCCACATCAATAAGGAGATATTGATGAGGGAGCACCATGAAATCAATCTACTTAGATAAGAACCATTCAAGATCCTCAAAAAGAGAGAAGATAATGCTATCTACTTACTGTGTATATGAATAATTTATAATTATTTGACCCTCTAATATTGGATAATGATATTGATGAACTTATTTACCTTTTAATAAACTATTATTAGGTGTTGACCTCGATTTTGCCCAGACTTGGGCCTGGACAGTTGACTTGGTCAAATTGACAAATTCAGACCCCAAGACCCTCTCCAATGGGTTCAGTGAGTCGAGTCGAGTCTGTTGAGCCCGGGCTTGGACCTTGAGTCAACCCAGTTGACCAAGTCAACCAGAGTTGACCAATTTGGATCCTTTGAGCCTAAAATTAATTCCAAATTTATTTCATGGATTTCATAGCTCAACCCATTGACTCCCTTAACTCTCTTGACTGATTTGACCAAGTCAATCGTTGACTTGGTCAAACCAAGTCTTTAATAGGTTAAAATAACCTATTTAGATCCCATTAAAGGCTCATTTAATGCCCTAATTCAATTCCCTTGGATTCAAAATCAAAACCACGGCTACTTCCCTCTAATTTCCCTCCTAATTCAACTTTGATTAGATCTGGACCGTTAGCCTAGAGCTAAGACATTTAAATTGGAGAAAATTAGGGTGGGATATGATCTTTTTGCACTTGCTCGATCTAGAGACCACCTCAGGCTATGAGATTTTGTGAGAGCACTCCCCCAACTTCCCTCCACCTTTTCAAACCAAACCCCGACATCCAGACCCCGCCGGCGGCGATCCTCCGGCGAACCCGAGGTGTTTCGAGTTCAAGGATGAATCCCGGCCGATCGAGCGAGCTTCGGATCTCGACGTCAACTAGGAAGTTGTTCCTGGATCTTTCACAAATCCAACGAGCCCAAGAACGCAAAAATCAAACGGTTAGATCTCTCAAAATCCCTTAGAATAGGTCACAATTCTTAGGGTTAAATAGCTTTTTGAAAAGCACTTTCTAGGCCAAACGTTTTAACCCCCATGAATGCTCTTCACCCATAGGATCTGTGTTTCAAATTTCACGTCATTTGGTTGAGTATCAAGGGAGAACGAGTCGAAATACAAGTCTAGGGTTCGGGTTCGCCGTCCTTTTGATCTGGACCGTCGATATCGCGATCAACGGTCACGATCCAGTCCGATCCCGCCTCTGTCCTCCCGTGTATCTGCTCCCGATCGATCCCGCATCCTTCTGGCTCGATCAGAGCCGTCGATTCCAAACCTCGCGGAATCAACGGCCGCGATTGACGCTTACGTGGATTATTGGACACAGCCGTGATTGCGGCATGATTGCCGCAATCATTGGCTGCGACGCAATCACCGCCAATGATTGCCCGGACCGCAGGAGCGAGTCGGAACCCGCCACGTGGCCGCCGCCGATTATTTTAAAATAAAAAATATTTTTAAAGCTATTTTAACTTTAAAAAATCTTAGAAAATTCGTTTTTGATCTGATTTTGACGTATAATATCTCGAATCGATCGTATTTTCGTCCCTATTATTTTAAAATTATTTTCAATTAAAAAAATATTTTTTTATTTATTTAATGATTGTTAAAATAGTGAAAACACATATTTTTACTATTATTTAAATCATTATTTTGATATAATTATGATTATATTATTATTTAATTATAATTATTTATCATAATCACTATTTTTTTTAACTATTAACTTACTTTTATTATTATTATTATTATTATTATTATTATTTTTGTATTATCAATTTGTTATTATTTTTAATTAGCTTTATTATCAATATCATTATTATTTTAAACTAGTTTATTGCTATTACTATTATTATTGCTATTATTATTATTATTATTATTATTTTAATGAATTGTGTTAAATTTATTGCGTTGTGATTTTAATTTAATTTTATTCTATAATTATTTTTAAACATTATTATTTCAAAACTATTTTTAAAATTAGTTTTTTATTGCTTTTAAACTTCCGAAATCCATAACTTTTTCGTTTTCGATCCGTTTTTGATGCACAGCACCTTATTTTGGGTGTATTTTGAATTCTGCATAGTTTAAGACTATTTTTAGATAAAAATTATATTTATATTTTCTGTTATTCCAAAAACAGTAAAATAACATTATTTTAAAATATTCTTTTATTGTATTTAAACTTGTAAATTGCATATCTTTTTCGTTTTAAATTGGATTTTTGCGTATAACCCCTCGATCTTTTCAGAAAAATGTGTATTTTATTTTGAAGCTATTTCCAGTCACTGATTTTAATTGTTTTGGTAGATTTCTATCTTGGAGTATTATTTGGTTATTTAATTACTATTCCTTTAATTAATATAGTAATTATTTTTAAGATACAAACTATTTTTTAAATCGTTTGGAAGCTTCGCTTGAGTGACCAGTGGATCTTTTCCATACTTATATGTATTATGAATCAACCTATCTTTCAAATATATTATTTTTACGAAATCTATATAGAGTTATATTAGTAGGTATTTTAAATTAATTTTAAATTACTTATAGTTAACTTCTAACTTTGGAAAGATTTACTTCGCATGAAATTTTAGACATGGGTTCTATGAATGAAGAGCAATCATGGGGGAGAGGATTAGTGGGTGATTGAGTTCCAATCATTCACTAATTCCTCCGTTAGGTGTCTTTCCTTTTATTTTTCGTAGATTGCATGTGTAGGTCGCACCACGACCACTTAGCTTAGGCTCTCCTAGACTTAAGAACATGTTGTGTTTATTTTTTTTTGTACTCCCATGCATCTATTACCTCGAGGGTTAGTGTGAACTTCGATTTAAACCCATTTAACGTAGTGACACCTTAAGGACAAAAATTAAGGACTTATCTAGCGAACTTAGAAGTTTTCTAGGAGCTAGGATAGATCCCCGATTAACATGAAAACTTCAACACTTAAACTTAGTATCATCTGAAACATCCCAGAATTTTTTAGGATTTTTTAGGAGCCTTTAGATCCCTTAATTAACCAATCCTAATTAACTTGTTAAATAAGGCCTCGAGACCTTCCAAAAATTATAATAAATACATTTTAGGTCTGAAAATTACCCATAATACCTCAAACTGACCAGAATCTGATCCTTGACTTTAGATAAATAGGGCTCTCAAATTTGACATCAGGTTAACCCCTAATTTGACCATAGGTGGAATTTACCATTTTGCCCCTAATAATTCATTAAAAATTATTAAAAATCTCAAATCTTCTCTAAACACTTGGGAGCACTTTCTCTGGTCATTCCTGACCTTTGGGAGTGATTCCAATCAGTTTGGAGCTGATTTGGAGCAAAACAATAAAAATAGCCATTTATTAGGAAATTTAGAAATTCCCTTAATTACCCGATCTTTAGAAATTCATAACTAATCGTAGAAAATTCCAAATTAGGCAAACTAACTTGCATTAGACTCCAATTAGGGTCTAGTATTTATTACAAATCTTAGGTTTCCAGAAAATGGACTAGATTAGAAAGTCAACTTTTTGGTCAATTGTAGTTCATTTAGGGTCTGAAACTTAGAAAATTCATAACTTTGCCTAGAAAACTCCGATTTTAGCGTACTACCTGGCTAACTACTCCTATTAAGGTCTAGTATTTTATTAAGTTATTAAGAGACCCAAACCTAGCTTATTTCTTATAATGACTTTTTGGACCCTTAGTCTAGTTCATAGGAGGACCCGGAACTTTCCAAAATTGGGTAATGCAATTTAAACTTCAAATATGAATATCCTAAGCTCTTAAAACTAATCAACAAACTGAAATAATTAAAATGCACCCTAATTCACTAATATTTAAATTTCAATAAAAAATTCCTTTTCTGTCCTACAACAGACCTGAACTTTAGACAATCTTAACTAATTAACCCATTTTAGAATCTATCCAAACCACACTAGCCTTACACACACATAGAATTGTTTGCTAGGGCACTACTTCTAGATCTAGGTTAGGCCGTTGGGTTTTATTTTTCTGCTGTGTGCCGGAGCTTTCCGTGGTTTTCTCTGCATGCTGTTTGAAAAATGATTGGTGTAATTGCTTACTTTTTCTGCACTATGGATGTGAGCGCTAGATTTACCCCTAGATTAGGAGCGCCATATATATATATATATATATATATATATATATATATATATATATATATATATATATATATATATATATATATATATATATATATATATATATATATATATATATATATTGTTCTTCTATGCAGGTGGCCATGCTCAAACTAATAAAAGGGGGAGCAATGTCATTATTTCTAATAATGTTTTATGCAGGTGCTTGCTAAGCTCCCCCTAAATAAAATGAGGGCTAAATTAATTATACCTGCACAGGTGGAGCGCTTAGCCCTCAAAATTAAGAGCATGGCTTGACACAGGGTCAATGATCTTAGCTATTTATTTTTATATAAACTGCTTGGAATTTTTATTAGGATAACCATGCAGGGAGTCTAGAATTTTCTACTTTCAATGGATGTAATATTTGTAATAATTGTTAAGAGTTGTGAAAACAACTATGAGTCGGGATATTCTTATCCAACTCGGATCCTAAAAGAAGAAGGCATCCCTAAAGGGGAGAGTCTTCTTCCATTTGGAAGACTAAGTTTGATGGCTTTAGATATCTAAAGAGAAAAGGCAATACACCCCTGCTGGGGAGAATTGTCTCTTCGTTTGGATATTCAAGCCACGACGGATCCAAGGAGTCCAAAGATGAGAGATCCAAGGAGTCCAAGGAGGAGAGTTCCAAATAGTCCAAGGAGGAGTTATCCAAAGAAGACTGAAGATTTAAAGACTCCATATCCCACTCAAAGTTGTTGGCGTCTGTCATAGGCTTAGAAATCTGGGTTGTTGGTAGTGGTGCCCGGCCACTTTTTTTTCTGCATATCTGGGGTGTAATAAGGGCAATTTGCCTATGGCCATTTAGTTGATTATTTTTGGATTTATATTGATGTGTTTACCTGATTGCGCAATAGAAATTACATGTTTTTCTTAGGTTTCTTTCTTGTATGTCATTTTTGTTTTCGCTTGGATCGTATTAGGCTCATTAAGGACTATAAAATTCTTCTACTCGTAATTAATCTCTAAAAATTTAAGTTTTAAATAACATAGAAACCTAACGAACCTAGGGAATTGCCAGAATCGTCTGGGATCGCATGCATATTATTGCATTTCTTCTTTCCTTGCTATAAGACATCTCCCTGCCTGCGGGTAGAGTCCGGATAATCTGGCCTATGAGGATGAAGTGCCGGACCTAGGGAGACCCAGTCTTTTCAAAAAAATTATTTTTTATAAGTCTCTTTTTAAAATTTATAGCATTCATGAGCTGACATTTCAACTAGCATGCATTGCATTAGTAACCAACTAAATAAAATTTAATTGCATTAGCTAGGAGCATCTGACCCACGTAAGTCCAGGACCACTTAGGAAATTCTCTAGATGTCGGTCCTATTTCTAAAGAACTGTACCTCCCACCAATCTTTTATAATTGACTTGATAGCATGGTTTTAAATCAATTAGGTGGTTAGCTGGCTCCCCCAATCCGGACCGGGATAAGTCCAGGTTTTGCATTGCATTAGCTAGGACACGGGTCTTAGTGTTTCGTAGAGCACTAAGCCCAACCTAGATTTAGGGTTCGAGGCTACTACACTCGGTCTCGTAGTATGCCTTAAGTAATAGGTAGGTCCCTTCCTTTCAGGGACTATAAATCCTACTTATCTACGTCACAGGATGACGCCACCTCCATCGCTTCTCTCACGCATGTGGTTGATTGCTTGTCTTTCTTTCTCCAGTTTTTCCTTTAGTGCCATAGAGCCTCCGAGTGCTGGTATGAGCCACGCATGTTGATTCATCCCTTTGGACCTTTCTATCTTTTGGATATGATTTCCTAGTCTATACCCATGTGTCAATCCCACTTTAGGAGAGGATAATGTATGATCCTTAATCGAGAGTTTTCTCAATCTCCAGCCTGGGATGTAATTAACCACGGGGGCTTGCGCCCGTGGGAAACTCGGTCCCACATATACTAAACCCCATTCGAGCTCTTGTATTAGATGGGGGAAACCCGTGATTAGGTTGTATATATTACTAACCATCGAGGTATGTTGGTGAAAGCCTCTATCCTCAATGGTTAGTCGTATGCACGATCCAATCTGTCCCTTCCAATTGACCCGTTCGCGCGGTACTCTTTCGGAGGTCCACATTAGGTCATGAGGATAAGTTATGGGAACAACAATTATTAGAGAAGATAACTAGAATGAGTTATTATGAAACTAATATGCTCTACATAATCAACAAAAAGGATCAGATGATATTAAATGCTAATCAGTTTGGAGAGAGGGATATCTTTATTTTCTCAACTTTAACTTAATTCATAGGAGCACATACCTCCTTAGAAAAGTGGTATGAGTTTAAGGGATCAAAGACTTGTCATGATGATCTTGAAAAATGAATGGGCAAGATAGGTCTTGAGTGGGTCAAGTTGCTACCAAGAAGATTATACGAAGTTGATTAGATTGGCAATGTTGAGAGGAATTAAAGATTATGAGAAAGCTTTTTTACTAAAGGAGAGAAGGTCCATTACAAACTAGCTTAAAATATCAAATTAGAGCCAACTATTTGAGTCCACACCACCTTCCCTATAAATAACTCTAAAATAACTATAATAGAATCATGAATTTGTTATAATATATTCTCCTTTGTTTTGTAATTGATGTCCTCATCCTTCTATAAAAAGGGACATCATGGAAATTAAGAGGGAATGTGATTATTCATTTTCATTAATCAAGGAAAGATTCTAGAAACTGTTTAAGAAAGAGAGAAATACTTTTTCTACAAAACATGATATTTATTTGATATTACTCCCTTAAATAAAATATTAGTTTTTTTTTCTTTGAAGAAGAGTCCAATCTAGCAACTTTTCCAATACCCCAATTCACATTCTCAATGCATTTGATACATCGATTTTAGTGCCCCACAAGTGATTTTATATCTTGAAGCCACAACCACCTTCCTTAACTCACATGATCCATAATCCTAAATTTAAATATGTAATAACACTAATAGAATTTCAATCATAATCCACCATCTCATAATTCAATTATGACTTAATATATGCTATTATATTAAAGATTTCATAAACTAACTTAAATGTATATGCTCGACCAACGTTAGCATCAATGTATAAAATGCTTATGAAATAATTAAACATGTGAATTTTAAGCATATATATAATTAGAGATTTGTACATATATGCGGAGAGATTTTGACATATTCATGGTTTGGTGGTTTATAAGTAGTGGACATGCAGTACATGAAAATATGGACATCTTTTATAATGGATTTTAAAAAATAGATCATATTTATATATAACATATATAAAACAAAACAAATCAAATATTTAGGTTATCAAAAATAAAATTCTCACCATTAAAAGAGATCGCCGACCTCACCTTATCCAAGCTTTGCGCCTCTCTTAGAAGTAAAATAGACACTACCACGCCCCGAGATAAAAAGTGGAAGAATTTTTTTCTCTCCTTATTGTCTTTTCATTTATAATCAATGAATAATCATTTTATAGCCATATCAATTTGACATCCAAAACTAAATAATTGCTTTACAGAAAATAAATAAAGAACGAAACACATCTTTCACGTTGTAAAACCCTTAAAAAGCTGATTTTTTTTAGTGCTGTTAGTCCCGGACGAACTGGCCTTAGTACGGACGAACTGAAGAAATTGTGAAAAAATTTGTATGTTTCATCTGTACGAACCTGGAACAGTCGGGACGAACTGAACCCAAGAGCATCGTCCAGGGATGAAATAAATTGGAATTAATTTCGTCTATACGATCTGTGTCGAAAGGAGTTCGTCCCGGGACGATCTGGGACGATCTGGGCATCGTCCTGGACGATCCTGCTTGATAAGTATCGGATTTGAGATATTTTGAATGATTTTTGAAGAGAGAGAAAAAGAAAATAGGAGAGAGAAAGAGAAGGAAAGAAATGAAAAAGCTGGGTTTTGGAGCTCGTGATGCGCTTTTCGTCCGACGCCGCTGTTGAAAGAATTGTTCGTCTCGCAGTAAGGAATCCGAATCCTATTTTTGATTTTGAAGATTTTGAGTTTTGATAGTTTTCTGCTCAGTTTTGTGTTTCCGTTGCCAAAATTCTTGCATATCTTTGTATTGACGAAAATTTTATCGCGTAACTTTTGCTATGTTATTGAACTGATGTTTTTGTACGATTTGAGTATTTTATGGAAGATTTTTACCAGATATTTTGAGTTCTGTGCACTTTTTATCAAATAGAAAATTATCTGGCTGTTGAAAAATATTATTTCAGTACAAGAAAAGCTTTGTAACGTTGTTTTACACGATTTCTGGCAATTTGGTAATTTTCTGAATCTGTGAATTCTGTGTAAATTCCGTATACTGCCGTTGTGCTGCTAACAAATTTTCTAACGAAATTCGATTTTCTGATTTGAATGCTTTGATGTGTGCATGCTATCAAAGGGAGTTATAAGGGGTCGGACCATGTGATTTCGTTATCTGGGTCTGAGAAATCTGTAATAAGCTTTGAAATATGAAAATAAGTTTTGTTCCGGAAATTTTGAATATATGTTCTGTTCTGGTGCTATAAGCACAAAGGGAGATATAAGGGGCCAGAATTCGTCGAGATTCTGTCTATGTCAGGGAAGGGAGGCATAAGGGGCTAGAATCCGTTGAGGTTCTGTCAGTGTCAGGGAAGGGAGGCATAAGGGGCCAGAATCCGTTGAGATTCTATAAGGGTCTGGGAATCTGATATCTGTTATGTGAAAGCAAGTTTTGTTCTGAAAATTATCTGAAAGCAAGTTCTGTTCTGAAAATTCTGTATATCTGTTCAGTTCTGGTGCTTTAAGCACAAAGGGAGACATAAGGGGCTAGAATCCGTTGAGATTCTGTTAGTGTCACGGAAGAGAGGCATAAGGGGCCAGAATCCGTTGAGATTCAGTCAGGGTCCGGAAATCTGAGATCTGTTATGTGAAAGCAAGTTATGTTCTAAAAATTATCTGAAAGCAAGTTCTGTTCTGAAAATTCTGTATATCTGTTCAGTTCTGGTGCTTTAAGCACAAAGGGAGACATAAGGGGCCAGAATCCGTTGAGATTCTGTCAGTGTCAGGGAAGGGAGGCATAAGGGGCCAGAATCTGTTGAGATTCTGTTAGGGTCCGGGAAGCTGATATATGTTATATGAAAAGTGATTTTATGATTTAAATTCTGTTATGTATGATTCCATTTATTCTGTATTATTCTGTTTGTTCTGTACGATTCTGTTTATTCTGTATGATTCCGTTTGTTCTGTACGATTCCGTTTATTCTATATGATTCTGTTTGTTCTGTACGATTTTGTTGGTTCTGCAAAATCTGACTTGAATATTCTGCTGTTCGAAATAAATTCAGTTCTTCTATATCAGCTGTTTAATTTTAATCAAGTATCTTAATATCTTATTTCATTTGATTATATACGATTTTTGTGATTATCTGAATTATGTATGGATTAATGAGTTTCTTGTCATTGCACGATTTCATTGATATTTCATACTGTACATGTCACTGAACACAGATACCAATATGGATATTGATATTGCACCGATTCATTGATTCATTGATCTTATGGATACCGATATTATTGATTCATCGATACTATAGACTTATTGATACTACAGATACTGATACCGATACCAATACCGACACTGATATTACTGATTCACTAATACTACTGCTTCATTGCATTGATCTTATGGCACGTGATACACCGAATACTGACCGATACATGTGATACCCTGATACATGTGATTTACCGAGCACGTTATCTAGAATATGATTTTACTGTATTGATTGATTTTAATTGTTATTATTAATTTGATTCAACTGTTCTTATGATGTATTAAATTGATTGTTTTATGTGATTTCATACCGTTTGATATTATTGACCGGAAGTGATTCCTTTATTGATCTGATTGATTCTATTGATATGATTGAATAATATTAATCGTATTTGATTTGACAGATTTACTAGTACTGACTCATTTACTGAGGATTTATCATTTTTGTACGGATTTACTGTTACTACATGATTTTACTGTTATAGCATAATCGTTCCTGTCGTCATTGGACTGTTATTGATATTGATACATACATTGATGCTACTGATTTAACGTACTAACTTTATGCACGGGATATACTGAGCAAGTGACATGTGATTCACTGAGCACGGGATATTGATTTCTGGATTGCATATGATTTATTGAGCAAGTGATATTGAATAACTGGAATTGAAGGTGTATGTTTTGATACGATCCTGCTCCATTGATTAGACAGATGTGATAGATAAGACGACTACTGTAGAGATTGATGCACGTACTGATTTATTGAACATTATGAGATTTTCAACTGTTCACTGATTCTATCACTGCTGATTTTGGATTCTATTATTTATGCATTGATTTGTGTTTTTGTACTGATTTCCGTACCTGCATTGATTCAATGATTATGTGTAAGTGACTGTTATTGATTTAATTGGTTGACATGCATATTGTTTCCGTATCGTGCTTTGATTTCAGTTGTAGGCTTTGGTAACCTGCTGGGCTTTTTGAAGCTCATTATATGTGATTAATGACTTCAGGTGCAGAGCCTCCCACGTGAAGCTTCTTTCAGATGCTAGTATAGTCTTTTCGTAGTTTTTGGTTCTCGCATTGTTTTGTAGCCCGAGTGGCTATTGTACATGTTCTTTTGGACTATGTATATGAAATGCTGAAATGTGAATTATAATATTTTGATGTATTTGTTTTCTTTAATGCAATTATCATTTCTGGATGTCTGTATTGATCTGAGTGAAAAAATGAGAAAAAAAAAGAGAAGAAGAAAAAGAATGTCAAACGAATCCTTCCACTATTGATGTCTGGGACGTTACACGCGTTACTATAGTAGTCAATATTTACATTTCATCTCTAGGATCCAAAATGATATATACAATAGCCTTCATAGATTACAAAAGAACCTACACATAGACTTGAGAAATTGAAAAGAGAACTAAATTAATATAATTGTCTGGCCTCAAGTTGTAGTCTCCTTACCTTTACCTAAAATCATATAAATCACGTAATGAGCATGAAAACCTAACAAATAACTAAAATATTACAACTGAAATTAATGCAAGAAAAAAGAGAAACAATATGTTGTAAATCATATAAGAAAATATATGAATCAATCTACATGCTAATTATACCAGCCACTTGTACAATCAATCATTCTTTCTTTGTCATACAATCATTTACATTCAGTCCTATCATTCAATTATTTTTGCTAGTCAATTATTTATACAATAGTATCAGTATCTATATTCAATAACGATAAGTTATTGAATATATTTTTGGCAAAAATTAATCTGACAGTAAAACGTACGTCGGAAAAGCACTTCCGACGTTAAATAATGCGTAAAAATATTTTCGGAGAAAAATTCACAGGAAAAATATTTCTGGCGGATTATTTTTGCGCCGAAAAATAAATGAACAAAAAAATTTAAAACCTGTCAACCCGAGAAGCCCGCCCCAATCAGCCAGCCCACGTGCCCTATCTCAGCCCGCCCAAGCTAGTTCGCTGCTCCTTAGCCCGCCTGGGAACTGCCGACCCAACTGGCCCTCCCAGCCAGCGCGCCATGCAGGTGCCTGTGGTGGGGTTTGGACTCCCGCCATTTAATGTTAGTCCCACCTCAACCATTAGGCCAAGGAGGGAAAATTGCTAAAAAGCATCCTTTTTTATATTTAAAGTATAACTTAAAACTAATTAATTTAAAACCAAAATAATATTTATATTAAAATTAAAGCTAATTAATTATAACTTAATTTTAAAAATATATTATTATATTATAATGTAATTTTAGAAAATTATTATATTTTAACATAAATAATTTAATTTGATAATAAGTTACTATATTATTTTACTTAATTTAATAAAATAAATTATTATAAATATTTATTACAATACATTTTTAAATGTATTTAATTTTTGCTAGAAATCTGCCTGAAATTTTGCCAGAAATTTAGTCAAAATTAAATCCTTCGGAAAGCCAATAAAAAAATACGTCGAACTCCATTGAAAATTTTTCGTTCGAAATCTACCGGGATTTCTATCGAATTTATTTCCGCCGAAAATTCCATAAAAAATTAGCTAAAAAATGATATATACAATAGTCTTCATAGATTACAAAAGAATCTATATAGACTAGGGAAATTGAAAGAGAACTAAATTTTATATTAATGTCATTATCTAGCCTCAAGCTAGAGTCTCCTTACCTTTTCCTAAAATTATATAAACCACGTAATGAGCATAAAAGCCTGACAAATAACTAAAATCTTACAACTGAAATCAATGCAAGGAAAAAGAGAAACAATATGTTGTAAATCATATAAGAAAATATATAAATCATTGTATCAGCCACTTATATCAATAAATTATTCTTTCTTTATCATACAATCATTTACATTCAGTCCTATCATTCAATCATTTTTGATAGTCTATTAGTTATACAATAGTATCAGTATCTGTATTCAATAACGATAAGTTGTATCTATATTCAGTAATAAGTGTCATAGTAATAATTAGTATCAACAATCAGTAATCAGTATTCTATAATATATTTAGATGAGAGCATCTTGAGGCTATCTTGCTCACGCACTTATGACTCTCAATCAGTCTACTTATGACTCCCTTTGAATAATCTAAATCACTCGCCTAGACTCTTTATAACTCCCAATCAGTCTACTGGTCCTTATCACTCACATCAATGAATAAGTGAATCTTGAGATTATCATTTCATATATCTAATATCAATCAAAATATTCTTTCAATCAAATCAATATTACATTCAAATACATATCGGTCTTATCAATTATTTCAGCACGTACATATTACATCTTTGTAATTGTTACGGACTAGAATATACGCGGCAATAGAGTTAAAACACTTCCGTCTCAGCGTTGTACGAATATCTAGTACACAAACTGAGGAGAAATAACAACACCAAGATTTTTATGTGGAAAATCCTGAAAGGGGAAAACTACGGGGCCACGCCCAGTTGAAATAGTTTCACTAGTGTTTGCTTGAAATACAAGAGGCTGACTCATCCTTAAAATTTAGGATAATCATATTACAATGAATCTCATTAGGATTGAAAGTCAATTACAACGTCGAGCAGAGTTCCTGCGTCGTTCCGAAGTTGAGCAGAATTTTGACGTCGTTTGGAAGTCCAGTAAAATTTCGGCGTCGAGCAAAATTCCGGCGTCACTTGGGAAGAATTTTGGCGTCACTCGGGCGTCCGACATAATTCCAGCGTCACTCCGACGTTGGGCAGAACTCCGGCGGTGGCCGAAGAGTTATTCCTTCCTATCCTTCTCTTCTCTCTTCTCTTCTTCTTCTCTTCTTCTTGCTTGGGTCCCCCTCTCATGAGAAATGAGGGGTCTATTTATAGATTTTCTGGAGTGGCATGGCTTGTAAATAGGTGTGAGATCATGAGAAAATATGGAGTGGTCGAATGGACGGCTGATATTGAATCCCTTGATCGTGCACCTTTCGTCAGACATTTGAAGATTTTAATAATGTTAGAATTCTGCAATCTTGAACTCGTTGGATTCGTCTCGTCGAGTCGCTCGATTCGACTATAAGTTCGTTAAATTTGAAGACTATTCGGTTACTCAAATTGTGGTATGAACTTTCCAACAACACTTCAGGTGCTTGATTTGGACTCATTTGGGCTCGGATTGAGTTGAATTTGGTGTTGTTGGGTTCGCATTTCCGAGACGCTTAGTTTGACTACAAGCTCGCTGAAATCAGAGTTCAGATGCTCCCAAATTTAATTTTTGAAGTTTTCAGCTCGATTTTGCCTCGAGATTTGTGCCCGATCAAGATAATATTTTGAGAATATATGAGTAATATTATATCAAATCACAATACATCACTTTCAACCCATTTTCAGTATGTCTTTTTCCTACTTATTTCACAGAAACACGTTTCTAACTAGTAAAAAATGCAATAAAATTATATTTAATTGTTCAGAATGACAAATCTATAACATATCAAAAATTACATGAATAAATATTATAAAATCATGATATAATATATTTTTTGTAGGTTTAGGTGAGAGAAAATTTATAGAATCAGAATCGTCGAAAATAGACGTAAGAGATTAGTCACTTACAATGCTTAGAACAATTTTTGTAAAAGAAATGGCAGACAAAAGTCACCGAAAGATCTTTCTCTCTCCTCTTCTCTCCCTTCTTCTCCTCCAATTTCTTCTCGGGCAAGGCAACGAGTGAAGGAGGCAGTGGGGTGAAATATTATAGATATTTAGAATAAAATATATATAAAACACATTTAGTGGCATAATGCCGCAGCACTCAGACCCAATACCACAACTAGGGGTGTCAATTTTTGACACGACACGAAACACGACCAGAACCCGACCCAGAAAAATCTGGGTTCGGGTCAACCAAAACCCGAATCGGGTTGGGTTCGGGTTGGAGAAATCAACCCGTTTTAAAAATCGGGTCGGGTTCGGGTTGACACGGAAACACGAAATTGACCCGAAAGTGACACGAAAATTCAGATTTGACCCGAGTTTGACCCGTTTTTGACCCGATTTTGACCATAAAAACGAAGATTGACCCGATTTTTGACCCGAAAACTAGCAATTTTGGGTCAATTTCGGGTCATTCGTGTCACGACCCGACCCGAGACGAGACGGATCCCGTTCGCACCGGGCCGCGACGGAAAAGCTAAACAGGATCTAGCTTTGGAATTTGGTTCGGAACTGAATCTTCCAAATATTTAACTCAAACAGACAAACACAGAGCTACTAAAAATATCAAATGCAGCGGAACAAAAGATCTATATGATTTTCATTCTTTTCCTCAAAACAATCATCTACAAAATAGTACATGGCTTTAGACAGGAATAAAGACAGAACAGAAAAGCCATGACTGAACAAAAATCAAAAGGTACAAAATAATACCTATACTGATCAGACTCTGAACTACCTGGACTTCCTTCCCTTTCCCAGAACCTGAAAACCACCAGAAAGCAAGGGTGAGCTCAACAGCTCAGCAAAGCAACAAACCTCCAATCAAAATCCTCAGAATCTCAAAACCAACACATCAGAAAAATCCGTACAGAAATCAGAACGGAATCAGACAGATATCAAATCAAACAGAACTGTACGGAAATAGAAGTCGTATCAAATTAGAAACAGAACAGATCAGACATATCAGATATATTATGTAATTCATAGCTAAATTCCCTGACACTGACTGAATCTCATAGGATCCAGGCCCCTTATGCCTCCCTTTGTGCTCACGGCACCAGAACAGATGTGCTTATAGCACCAGAATACATATATAGTGCTTATAGCACCTAAACAAATTTCCTCGGATCCGGAACATAACAAATATCAGATTTCATATTGAGCTCATTTCAGTTTTCCCAGACACTAACTGAATCTCATAGAATCCAGGCCCCTTATAACTCCCTTTTTATAGCATATACAGATAGCATATCAAATCAGAAGAATTCCGGACAAATCAGAAATTACCCAAAAATCGGGCAGCACAACGGCAGTATACAGAATTTACACAATTTTCCTGAAAATAACAATTTACCGAATTTGCACAGAATATAGATATCAACATTTCAGAACATTTATTCTACTGCACAGAGAATTTCCAATTTCACAGAAAAATCCAGTCGACTAAAAACACAATCGAATCAAAAATACCCGGACAAAAATCTTCAAAAAATAACCAAAATGTGCACACTCGGCACTTCAACAGAATACAGAAAGTTACACGGTAAAAACTAAACCAGTCGGAAATTACGGACGAAAATCACGAACAAAACTTAATTCCGGACAGATAATACCGCCAAAAACGACGGTTCTGAAAATTGAGAAAATCGGATTATGCCTTACTTTGCGTACAGCAATATCTTCAATTGTCACAACGGACAAAAACAGACCGGCGTCGCCCAAAAATCACTTTTCCTTCTTTTTCCTTAGTTTTTCTCTCTCCTGGGCTTTTCTCTCTCTTCAAAATATCTCATTTCTATATATATCCAGACTGATCGTCCCGGACGATCGCACTTCGTCCCGGACGATCCATGAAGAGAATAATTTCGTCCAGACGAAAAATTAAATATCGTCCTCAGACGAAGGGGCTCTGACTTAATTTCGTCCAGACGATCCCAATTTTGTCCAGACGAACCATTCAGCCAAACATATTTTTCTGCACAACCTGTACCGATCGTCCCGGACGATCCAATTTCGTCCCGGACGAACCTGGGAGAAAAATGATCTTTACAATCTCCCCAACTTCTGAAAAATGTCATCCTCGACATTATCCAATGCAAACTCAGTCAAAACAAGTACGGGTACAATTGTCTCATGTCAGACTCCTTCTCCCAAGTGGCTTCCCGTGCAGTACGGTGCTTCCACTGGACCTTAACCTTTTGAATCTGTTTACTTCATAGCTTTCGGACGTCGTACGCCAAAATCAACTCTGGCTCTTCCTTGTACGCCAGATTCTCCTGAATCTCAACTTCATCCGCAGATACCTTCTTCCCAGAGTCGGATACCCACTTCCTCAGAGTGGATACGTGAAACACGTTATGCACGTCAGGCATAGAATCAGAAAGCAATAATCTGTAAGCAAATTTTCCAAACATTTCTAGGATTTCAAAAGGTCCAACATACCTCGGACTAAGCTTGCTCACCTGACCAAATCTGCTCACACCCTTCATCGGGCTGACTTTGACATACACAAAGTCACCAACCTGAAATTCTACAAACCTGTGCTTCTGATTGTAATACTTTTGCTGACGGTCTTGAGCAGCTTTCAATCTTTCTTTAATCAAACTGATCTTCTGAGCAGTTTCATCAGCAAAAGTGGCCCCCAAAGCCTGTCTTTCTCCGACCTCCGTCATAGTCAAAGGAGTACGACACTTCCTTCCATACAGAGCCTCGTACGGTGCCATACCGATACTGGACTGAAAACTGTTGTTATAAGCAAACTCAATCAGCGGAATATGATCCTCCCAGCTTCCGCTAAAGTCCAGAACACAAAGTCTCAACAAATCTTCCAGCACCTGAATAGTCCTCTCAGACTGTCCGTCTGTCTGAGGATGAAAGGCTGTACTGAAATGCAGTTTCGTACCCAAGCCTTGCTGAATGCCTTTCCAAAGTCTGGAAGTAAAACGTCCATCTCGATCAGATACGATCACGCGAGGCACACCGTGCAATCTGACTATCTCCTTCACATATATCTGTGCCAAGCGATCAACTGAATCCGTCTGTCTGATCGGAAGAAAATGGGCGGACTTCGTCAATCAATCTACAATCACCCAAATAGCATCATGCCCTTGTCTAGATCGAGAAAAACCCATCGCAAAGTCCATCGTCACCTCCTCCCATTTCCACTCAGGGATAGGCAACGACTGCAACAGTCCACCTGGTCGCTGATGCTCTGCCTTTACCAACTGACAGGCTTCGCATCTCGACACAAACTCTGCCACATCTTTCTTCATTCCAGGCCATCAAAACAAAAGTTTCATATCAGCATACATCTTACCACTGCCTGGATGTACAGTGTAGCCTGAATGATGAGATTCGTACAGAATCTCCTGCCTCAAATCTCCAAACACAGGTACCCACAACCTGTTCTTACAGAAAATAGCACTAGAATCAGAAATTCGAAGTTCAGGAGTCTTACCAGATCCAATCTGAGCAATCAACTTTGAATAATCAGAATTTGACTTCTGGGCTTCTTGAATCCTTGTCTCCAAAGAAGACTGAATGCTCATCTGAGCCAACTCCAAACCACTGGAGGAAATCACCTCCAACTGCAAGCGTTCCATATCACGAATCAGAAAGTCATCACAAGTAAGCTGAATACCTGATAATCCAGAAGACTTCCTACTCAAAGCATCTGCTACCACATTCGCCTTCCCAGGCTGGTACTGAATAATCAAATCATAATCCTTGATCAACTCGAGCCACCTTCTCTTCCTCAAATTCAGATCCTTCTGAGTAAAAATGTACTTCAGGCTCTTATGATCAGTAAAGATCTCACATCTGACGCCATATAGGTAATGACGCCAAATCTTCAAAGCAAATACCACTGCAGCTAACTCCAAATCATGTGTCGGGTAATTCTTCTCATGTGGCTTCAACTGTCTCGATGCATAAGCAATTACCTAACCATGCTGCATCAGGACACATCCCAGTCCTTTCAGTGAAGCATCACTGAACACTTGAAATCCTTCCGTACCTGACGGAAGTGCTAACACTAGAGCTGAAGTCAGACAATCCTTTAATATCTGAAAACTCGCCTCACACTCCGGTCTCCAAACAAAAGGAACTAACTTCTGCGTCAGTCTCGTCAGAGGCGTCGAAATCTGTGAAAATCCCTTCACAAATTTTCTGTAATACCCGGCCATGCCCAAGAAACTACGTACCTCAAATATCATAGCCAGCCTTAGCCAATCAGCAACTGCCTGAATCTTCTGGGGATCTAAAGAAATGCCTTCTCCGCTAATCACATGCCCCAGAAAAGAAATGCTCTTCAACCAGAATTCACACTTGGAGAACTTGGCATACAGCTGATGCCTCCTCAAAGTCTCCAACACAATCCTCAAATGTCTGACATGATCATCCTCAGATGCTGAATATACCAGAATATCGTCGATGAAGACGATCACAAACTGATCCAAATACTCCCTGAATACTCGGTTCATCAGATCTATGAAAATACCAGGCGCATTGGTTACCCCAAAAGGCATAACCAAGAACTCATAGTGCCCGTACCGAGTACTGAAAGCTGTCTTCACCACATCAGCTTCCTTCACCTTCACCTGATAATATCCGGATCGCAAATCAATCTTCGAAAATACCGAAGATCCGGAAAGCTGATCAAACAAGTCGTCAATCCGAGGCAAAGGATACTTGTTCTTGATCGTGACCTTGTTCAAGTATCTGTAATCAATACACATACGGAGTGTACCGTCCTTCTTCTTCACAAACAAAACAGGTGCTCCCTAGGGCGAAACACTAGGACGTACAAAACCTCTGTCAGCCAACTCCTGAAGCTGAACTTTTAACTCCGAAAGTTCTTTTGGTGCCATCCTGTACGGAGCTTTTGATATCGGAGCGGTACCCGGAAAAACATCGATAGAGAACTCCACATCTCTATCCGGAGGTAACTCAACCAACTCCTCAGGAAAAACATCAGCAAACTCCCGTACCACAGGGATCTCAAAAATAGAACCAACCTCCAGGTTCAGATCCCGCACCGAAGCCAAAAAGACTGGACATCCCTTCTTCCACATCCTGCTTACCTCCAACACAGAAACCAGACTGGAGAGAACACCTCGTAATCCCTGAAATACAACTCTCTCTCCAGCCACAAACAAGCTCACTTGCTTCTTCAGACAGTCTATCTGGGCCTCATACTGACTCAGCCAATCCATTCCCAGAATCACATCATATGAAGAAATCGGCAACAAAATAAAACTCGATTTCCACCTCTTGCCAGAAATCTCAATCTCACAAAAACAAAACTGCCGAGCAATCAAAGGACTTCCAGCCGGTAAAATCACAGAAAGCGAAACTGGAAGTAAAATGTAATTCAAACGTAAAGCCTCAAAACAACGCTCGGACACAAAAGAGTGACTCGCTCCAGAGTCAAACAAAATACGACAGGGCTGATCAGAAATGTAAATCATACCTGTCACAACATCGGGAGCATCTCGAGCCTCCTGCTGACTCAAGCTGTAAACTCGTAACTGAACTGGAGCAGGAGCTGAAGCAATAGAACTACTCTGCTCCCTCTGAACCGTAGGTGGTTGTTTTGATTAAAAAAAAATATTTAAGTATATATAGTTTTGAAAATATTTAATTATCTTTGGGAAGATTAAATCTTGAATTTTAATTTTGAAATCTAACACAACATTAGGAACGATATATCATCCCAAACGGGGGAATATCATTCACTAATTGGTTCAAATTTCAAAATCAAAATTTGGAATCAAATCCAAAAATTATTAATTTCATAATCAAATCTACGATAATAATTGATATACCTTTCCGAAGGAAGGAAATATCAATCATTATCGATCGTTTGAAAATGACGATAATGATCGTTGTATTTTAAATTTCCCAAAAATAATTAATTAGAGTTTTTGAAAGATTTTGATTTTTTGAAAATTAGATCTGGGTTTCTAAATCTCCTACGAGCGCGAGCCCTCGTAGTTAATTACATCGTAGGAGAAATTGGAATTTTCCTACGAAAACTCTCGATTAAAATAGCGGTGTAAACTTTATTTTTGGATTTTCAAAGTTTGACATCAAAGGAAGAAAAGGGTAGGAAATTCAAGTGGTATTGGTTCAAGTTTGAGCAGTTATTTTCAGAGTCAAAGGAAGAGGAGTAGGGAGTGTTTTGGGATTCTGAATTACTTCAGAAAACACTCCAACTAAGTCTAATTGTTAGGCTTGTATTTGATTGAAAGAAGATTTTTAGTTTAAGTGATTCGTTTTATTAGAAATTTGGGATTCAATTCCCGAAAGGTGAGGTCTTATAGCCCGAGCTTGCCTCAGAACCTAAATCTAAATTGGACACTTAAAAGTGCCCCGAACCTAGCTAATGCAATGCGAGTCTGGTCTTACCCCGGCCTGGATTGGGGAGCCAGCTAAACCACCTAAACGATTTTAAAATATGAGTCCGGTCTTTTTATGTAGAGTGATCGGGACGTTATTTAAGAAAGGTTTTTGAGAGCGGGGCCGACATCTAGAGCGGATCCTAATTGGCCCCTTAGACTCATGTTGGGTATTCGATGTCTAAGTAATGCAATTAAATATTAGACTCTTTTAAATTTGTTGCTAATGCGATGCATGCTAATTGACTCGATTGAATGCAAAATCTGTATGTAGCAGTTTAAAAATTTTTGGCTTAGAAAATAGATTTTTCCCTAGAGATTGCATAACATCCCCTTGACAGATCGGCACCCTCATAGGTCAGGTGGCCTGCCAGAACCCGCAGGCAGGGAGATGCCTAACAAGGTTGAGAAAGTATAATATGTATGCATGAAAAACCCTCGGCGAGTCCGAGCTTACTTCTTAAGACCGTTTAGAGTTTCTATCTTATCTTAAAAATTTTATTTAATTAAGGTAAAAGAATTTTTGACAGACCCCTAAGAGCCTAAGTTCGAATTCCAGACTAAATCAAACACGACATGCAAATAAAAAGACTAGAAAAACAGGAGTTCTAATGCGCAATCAATTAAATAAAATCAATTAAATATATCAATTTGAATGTCCATATGGCAAGTGCCACTCATTATTACATCTCAAAAAAAATTACAATAAATTAAAGTGGCCGGGCACCACTGACTACAACCCGGATTTCTAATCCTAAATCAGATGATTTTGAGACTTGGGATTCTTCTCGTTGTCCAATCCTTCATCTTCTCACGAACATCTTGATTCGTCGGTTCAGGATATCCAAATGGAAAGAAACTCCCCCTTGATCGGGGTGTTATCTTTCCTCTTTGGATATTTGCAAAGTATCCTAATTTGAATTCCAAATGGAAGAAGACTCTCCCCTTTAGGGATGTCTTCACCTCTTTGGAATTCAAATTAGATAATCAAATCCCAATCTCAAAACATTTTAAAGAAATACAACCTTAAATGAATCAAATTTACATTGGTAGAAATAAGAAAATCTAGACTCAATCCTGCAAGGTTATCCTAATAATCAACAGTTGTATATTCAATCCCAAGCAGTTATAATATGAAAATTTAAAATGCATTTTTTAGCCACACTTGGCCATGCTCTTTTATTCAAAGGGGGTCTTAAGCGCGGCAGGTACCTGTGCAAAGAGTATATATTTTTATTAACTGCCCCCTTTAATTTTAGCTCCTTGTATGAGCATGGCCACCTGCATAAGATTGCACAAATATATATATTTCGTTCCTAGCCTATGGGTAGGTCTAACGCACAATCAAACACAGAGTGCAGAAAGCAAGTAAATAAACATATCAATTCTACACTAGCAAACAGCATGCAGTAAAAGCTCAAAAAACTCGTCACACAACTGCAGTAAATAAAACACCGGCCTATCCTAGAACTAGAGTCAGTGATCCTAGCAAACCATCTAAAGTGTGTGAGGTAGGTCGTGTGGTTTTGATGTATCCTAATTAGGATTATTAGTTAAAGTTATCTAAAGTTTGATTGGTTGGAAGGTTTAAGGGATTTAAGTTTGAATTCAAATATTAATGGCTTAAGATTAATTTTAAGATTCATTTAATTATTTGTTGGATATCACCTTTGTTTCACACCGAGGCCATGAAGTTTATTTCACCTTCCTTGGGGCTAAGTTAATAGCCTCGTAGGCCTGGGTTACCCAGTGGTACCCGATATGATTAAGTGTTTTAGATTGATTAGGGCTTAAGAATTAATGAATTTTATAAGAAATGTTTGGTTGCTGATTTTTAAGATTGACTTATTTAAATTTGCCATTAATCGATTCGTGGCGTTGTGCCACCAGGCTCGAGGAACCAGCCTCCTTAGGACACGTAGCCCCGCAGCCCGGAGTAGTCCAGCCGATAAACCAAATTAATGTAGTTAAATTAGAAGTTTTAGAAGGTTAGATACTTAATAATTAATCTATTTTTAAGGTTTAACACCCCTTGGAATCCATTCGTGGCGTTGTGCCACCAGGCTCGAGGAACCAGCCTCCTTAGGACACTTAGCCCCGCAGCCCGGAGTAGTCCAGCCAATAAACTTCATCTTTAGGATGCTTGTTGTGTTTTAAAAGGTTTGTTGAATGTTTTAAAGATTAAGTTAAGATTTTCTGGAATTTTAGAATAATTTTGAATTTTATGAATTTTTGAATATTTTAATGATTTAATTAAAGGGTTGAAAATTGACTTTCTGATTAAGTTCAAATTCTGGAAAGTTTGTATTTTATTAAAATACTAGACCTTACTACGATCAGTTAGAAGGTAAGTACGTTGAAATCGGATTTTTCTACATTTTATTACAAAGGTTTGAAGTTTTGAACTAGTTTTGAACTGTGGTTGACCGATTTGTTGACTTTTTGAAATATTACAGATTTCTGGAGTTTAACATTTTTAATAAATATTAGGCATTAATAGGAGTTGAATGCAAGTGAGTTTGGGTGATTTTGATTTTTCTGGAATTAGTTATGAAGGTTTGAAGTTTGGGTAATTATTGAATTTTTGAAAATTACTTAATTAGGGGGCCATTTTGTGATTTTTCTCCAAATGAGTCCCAAACTCCTTAAAATCAACTCCAAAGGTCAGAAATGACCTAAGGAGAGATTTCCAAGTGTTTTGGAAATTTTTGGAATTTTTAATATTTTTTAATTAATTATATTAATTAAATATTGATTTTCACTTAAAATTAAATTAAAGCTTAATTTGCTGTCAATTCAAAGGGATTTTAATTTTCATTGGTTAAGGGTTTAATGATGGTCAGTTAGAGGGGTTGGTCATAATTTTTGGGTTTAAAATGGATTTATTAGATTTTTTGGAAGGTATAGAGGCTTAATTAGGGCTTAAACTTAGGAAAATTAATTAGGGACCTTAATGACTTCTAAATTCAGTGAAACTTTTCCTAGTGGCTGTACATGTCACTAAGTTTATGTGTTTGAAGTTCCAAGTCAAATGGAAGTGGATCCTAATCATTGAAAATATTCTAAGTTTTCTAAACATGTCCTTAATTATTGTCCTTGATGTCCCTAAGTTTGATAGGTTTGAATCAAGATTTCTCTAACCCTTAACTTAACATAACATAAGCACACATAGACAATCAAATCCTAAAACTAGGAGAGCCTAGGCTAAGTGCATGTGTGTGCACAACCTAAGCGTTCAAATGTTGATTAAAAGAACAAAATTTTGATTAGTGAATGATTAAAATCTAATCACCCACTAATCATTCCCCCAATGACTTCTATTCACACATTCAATCCATGCTTAAAATCCCAAGGGATCTCTCAAACATTTAAAGATTTGAATATATATATATATATATACTTTAAAATATATTTAAAAAAAAAACATAAGTATATATACAAACCTATATATATAAATATATGATTTAAATTAAGGTAATTCAAACTATTTCTAAAGTGAAAATACAAATGATTGAGAGATTCATTGATTTTCAAATCATTTTGAAAATAAACCTTAATTTTGAGAATAATTAATATAATACTTAATATAATATTGATTAAATATTATATTATTCAAGTAATTCAAATTAATTGTAATAAATTAGATTTTAAATTTTGAAAATAAGTTTAAGTCAAAAATCTTAGTTTCTGAAAATATTTTAATTAATAACTTGACTAAATATTAATAAGAAAAAAAAAATATTTAATATTTAACATTTAATATTTAAAATGATTTAAAATAGGTTCATTAATATTTTAAATCAAAATTTATTTCCAATTAAAATACTTGATTTACTGAAAATTTTAATATATAATACAAAGTTTTTTTTTTTAAAAAAAAATATATATATAATTATTTTAAAATTTTCTGTTAATTAAGATTAATTAAATCAAAATTAATCCTAATCAACTGGTGGGCTGCGGCGGCTCCACGTGGCGAGCCCATAGTGGCCGGACGAAACGCGCGGCGGCGGCAGCAGCTGACGGCCACGTGGCTGCTCCTGGGTCGTTCGATCGGCCACGTCAGCGGCCTCTTCCAGCCGTTGGATCACCCGCCGCTCGAAATCAAGGGCCTGGATCAAATCCCGCGATCTGATCTCTCGGCAAAGGATCAGACGGCGGGATTTGATCCCGCTGTTCCGGATCAAGGGTCGAGATGCCGTCGAACCGAAAAACGGGGCAACGAAAAGGATACACGGTTGGATTGAACCGCGGAACGGCTCGATCAGGACCGTTGATCGAGCGATCAACGGTCCCGAAACGGCAGGCCTGGACTGAGCCGCGAGAGCGCCCTAGAACCCGTTTTTTCGCTCGTTCTCTCGACCCGATTCATTAAATCGATTAAAATTTTAAACATGGATAGCATAGATGAACAGAAATCATGGGGGCTTGATTTTGCGGGAAATAACGCACTAAATAAAATGCTAAATGAACCTAAGTGCCCTAATCTAGGTTTAGAGTTTCACCTCGATTTAATGGACGGTTTGGACCGTTTTTGGATTCTCTGAATTTGTAGACTGTCCACGTTTATTTGTCCTGTTGAACTCGAGGCTTGAGAGGCTACGGATCGGGCTGGTAAAGGCCTAGACCGGTTTGAGCTTGAGTTCGCCGGAAGATCGCCGACCACCGCTTTGACCGGCCGGATTTAAGTGGGGATGAGATGGGAAATGTCTGGGGAGCTCACTGGAACAGGGGGATGGGCTTGAAAAAGCTTAAGTGGAGAGAGAGGGTTAGGTTTTGAATGAATCTTCATTAGGGCATATCTCCCTATTCAAACCTCTCCCAGCCAAATGGATGGCTGGGATTGACTCACCCTGCATCCAGATGATGCCAAGTGTCTCTGGGACAACTAGAAAGCTGACCCAAAGGCTGGACAAGCCTTGATTCTATTGGGTGGCTTTTGGGTGAGTGGGGGGGACCATTGCCTCTTAAGGCTAAACCTTGGGCTGGGCTTGGTTAGGGAGCCTATTAGAGAGCTTTAGGTGATAAGAGGGTTGGCTAGAGCAGCTCAAATCAGGGAAAAGGGGTTTAGCACATGATGATGCCCCTTTGAGGAGTTTTAAATGGGGGTTTGACAAAGTTGACCAGTCAACCAGTCAAAGGGGGCTGAGGTGGCAGCTGACTTGGCATGGGGAGGAGTTCAAGGGCTGATTGGTGGGTCAATGGGGGTTCAAGTGAGTTGAAATGGGTTGAGCCAAGGGATTTGACTACTCAAATGCTTGTTGACCATGTGTTGACTGGTCAATTGACCAAGTTGACTGTTGAGGTGGCAGCCAAATGACCTTAAGAGCTAATTGGTTTGATTTAGAGCAAAGGTTAAATGAAGGGTTTGAGATTTGAACTTAAAATGAGGTTTGGAATGGATTTGACCCAAGCTCAAAGTTGACTTGGTCAACTTTAAATAGGTTTGATTGGCCAACACCCAAAAACATGATTAGGCTATGTTTGAAGTTAATTTTGGAGTTTTGAAATGGATTCAATGGGTTCAATGAGCTAAAATAGCCCATTAAGGCCTTAAGGGAATTTTGGGTCAACCTAGGTTGACTGGGTCAACTGGGTTGACTCAAGGGGTGGGTCCAAGCTGGGCAAACTTAAAATGATATTTGAAGTCTGGTAACGGTGTTTTCGAGGATTGAATTGGTTATTTGAGTCAAAAGGGCTTAATGGGCCCTTAATGGGCCCTTAAGCCAAAATTGGTTGACCTGGTCAACCGACTGGGTTCAGGGTCTGGAAATGGGTTCAACAAATTCAAAATGTCATTCTGAGTCTACTGGATGTGGTCCCAGGGTTTGGAGGGGTCAATTTGGTCAAAATCGCTATTTGAACCCTTAAGGGCTTGTTTGGTCAACCTAGGTTGACTTGGTCAACCAGGTTGACCCAGGGTCTGGACTTGGGCTCAACAGGTTTCAAATGACATTCCAAGACTAATGGAGGTGGTTCCATGGCCTGGGGAGGTCATTTGGGTCAAAACACCCATTTGGACCCTTAAGGGGTCACTTGGGTCAACTAAGTTGACTTGGTCAACCAGGTTGACCCAGGGCTCGAAAATGGGTCCAACAGGTTTGGTTTGATATTTGAAACTTGCTGGAGGTGGTTGCGTTCAATTCGGAGTTCATTTGGTTTGAAATCACCATTTGAGCCCCATAGGGGTATTTTGGTCATTTTGACCCCTGGTTGACTAGGGGTCAAAGTGGGTCAACCAAAATGCAGTTTACTGCTCGGTGAGTCATAATTAAGGGTCTGGAAGTAATTAGAGTTTTGGAGAGCGCTCTAAGGTCAAAATCCACTGGGTGGCAAGTTCAGTGGCATAGGCCGTAAATATTTGAAGGTTTTGCAGCCTATGGATTTTGATTAAGTTTCTGGGGTTAGAGACCTCAGAATGGGCTCAAATTTGGAGGGTTGCCTCCAGAGACATGTCCCATCAGTATGCAACTGACGGACTCTGAATCGGAGGTCAATTGATTGATTTTGAAGTGTTTGAAAATTTGCTGAAAAAGGCTTTTAGGACTTGGCCTTTTAGCATTGGATTTGGGTCTGGATTTTTTTGAATTTGATCTGGATTTGATTGGAATTTGAATTGAACTAAGGTCTGGACATCTCCTAGGGTCTAGAATAGATCCTAACATCCGGACTGGTCTGGAAGAATCCTAGGGTCTAGAGTAGATCCTAGGGTCTAGAATCTAGATTGATGTAGGGTCAGGATTGATCTGGAGTCTAGATGGATCCCTGGTGACCTCATACAAATATGAGGTCAACAAATGGACCCCCAATATGTGTAATAGAACGAAGTTCTATTGCACATATTGGCGTTGACCGAAAAAGGTCAAGTCCCGCATTTTGATTCTAAGGGAAGAAAAAAAATCGATCCCTGAAGAATCGGAGTTTGATCTGGATCTAGGGTAGTGCCATGGAAGGCGTACTCTATCACTAGCGAGTCGAATCTTAAGGAGAGAAAATTAAAGATCTATTGGGAAGGAAGCATTGCTTCCCATGATAGATCAGATCTGGATTGATCATATGTAAAGGAAACTTGATTCATATAGAGGATCGAGTCTGGATGATCGTATATGGAGGAAACTTGCTCCATATAGAGGATCGAGTCTGGATGATCGTATATGGAGGAAACTTGCTCCATATAGAGGATCGAGTCTGGATGATCGTATATGGAGGAAACTTGCTCCATACAGAGGATCGAGTCCGGATGATCGTATATGGAGGAAACTTGCTCCATATAGAGGATCGAGTCTGGATGATCGTATATGGAGGAAACTTGCTCCATATAGAGGATCGAGTCTGGAATGATCGTGTGTAGAGGAAACTTGCTCCATATAAGATCGGGATCTGGAATGATCATGGTAGAGGAAACTTGCTCTACGGGTGATCGGATCAGGATTGATCATATGTAAAGGAAACTTGCTTTACATAAGAGATCAGATTTGAAAGATCGTATATAGAGGAAACTTGCTCTATATAAGATCAAGATTAAGACGATCATGAGTAGAGGAAACTTGCTCTACGGATGATCGGGTCTGGATTGATCATATGTAAAGGAAACTTGCTTTACATAAGTGATCGGGTTTGAAAGATCGTATATAGAGGAAACTTGCTCTATATAAGATCAAAATTAAGACGATCATGAGTAGAGGAAACTTGCTCTACGGATGATCGGGTCTGGATTGATCATATGTAAAGGAAACTTGCTTTACATAAGTGATCGGGTTTGAAAGATCGTATATAGAGGAAACTTGCTCTATATAAGATCAAAATTAAGACGATCATGAGTAGAGGAAACTTGCTCTACGGATGATCGGGTCTGGATTGATCATATGTAAAGGAAACTTGCTTTACATAAGTGATCGGGTTTGAAAGATCGTATATAGAGGAAACTTGCTCTATATAAGATCAAAATTAAGACGATCATGAGTAGAGGAAACTTGCTCTACGGATGATCGGGTCTGGATTGATCATATGTAAAGGAAACTTGCTTTACATAAGTGATCGGGTTTGAAAAATCGAATATAGAGGAAACTTGCTCTATATAAGATCAAGATTAAAATTTGAATTTTAGGGTGGTGCCACGAAAGGGCGTACTCCACCACTAAAAGGCTTGAAGTTAAGACTAGAAGACCTGAAAAAAATTTCTTAGCCTAAAAAAAAAAGGTATTAAATTATAAAAAGATTTGTAGACAATTGAACAAAATTGATTGAAACTTGAAGATTTTATTGATTGAAAATTCGAGCTACATCAAGCATAGTATTTCTTAAGGAAACGCCCGTTTACAGAAAGCATTGGGTGATTTCCTTTACAATCCACTAGCTGATACGAGCCTCCTTCGTAGGTTGTTTCCACTACGAAGGGTCCTTCCCAAGTTGGTTCAAACTTTCCACCGAGTTTTCGGTGCGCTAAGATAGGCCTCCGAAGAACCAAGACCAAGTCGCCTACTTGGAAGGTTCTAGGTCGCACTAACTTATCGTGAGCTTGAATCATTCGGGCTTTGTACAACTCTAAGTTTTGCTGAGCCTGAAGACGACATCCTTCGAGGCTTTCAAGTTCTTCTAAACGGAGTTGTGCATTCTGTTGAGTTGTAATCTGATTCTGAATTGCGATTCTGAGCGAAGGAATTTGAACTTCCAGAGGGAGTACGGCCTCGGATCCATACACTAGTGCAAACGGTGTGGATTGGGTCGGGGTTCGATAAGTGGTCCTGTAGGCCCACAGAGCTTCCACCAACCTCTCATCCCACTGTCGTTTATTATCATCGAGGGTCTTTTTGATGATTTGAACCAAAGTTTTATTGAAGGCTTCAGCCAATCCATTAGCCCGGGGGTAATAGATTGTCGAATATCTCCAATCAATACCATGGCGATTCGCAAAATTGTTGATCTTTGTAGACTTGAAAGCGGATCCATTATCGGATATGATTCTGCGCGGAACGCCGAATCTATATACGATATTGTCACGAAAGAATTTCATTACATGGTGTGACGTTACATTTCTTAGTGGGACTGCTTCTGCCCACTTTGAAAAGTAGTCAGTCGCTGCTAAAATGAAGCGATGACCCTTCGAGGAGGGAGGGTCAATTGGCCCGATGATATCCGTGCCCCAGCTTTCGAAGGGCCACGAGGCTATCGTGGGATGCAACACGTTAGGCGGCTGATGTAAAACCACACCATGTACTTGGCATTGATGACAACACTTTGCAATTTTCATGCAATCGTCAATCATCGTAGGCCAGTAGTATCCAAGTCTTTTGATCTTCATTTTCATCTTTGGACCCGATTGATGAGCACCGCACAGTCCGGCATGGACTTCGTTAACGATCTTCAGGGCCTCACATTTGTCTAAACAACGGAGCCACATCTGACCAAACGACCGTCGGTACAACGTATTATTGACTAGTGCGTAGGATAGGGCACGTTTCTTAACTTGATGGGCAAGTGATCTCTCGTGAGGGAGCTTGCCTTCTTGAAGATATTCAATTATCGGTTGTCTCCAATCTGTTTCTTCATCTACTGCCGAAGAGGTAGAAAGGACTTGGAAAATTTGTTTGTTGACGTGCTCCAAATCTATAGGAGACAGGATTTGGCGGCCCTGCACCTCTATAGGGATGGAGTCTTCTTCTGGACAGGAAAATTCCTTTGCAAGCTTTGCGAGGGCATCCGCCGCAGAATTGCTTCCACGGGGAATCCTATACATAGTTACAATCGGAATTTGCTCGAGCAAGTGACAGGTGTATTGATGGTACTTCAGGAGTTTAGGATTCAAAACTTTATAGGTTCCTGCAATCTGGTTGATCACCAGTTGGGAATCACCAAAAATTTTAATCTCTTTAATCTCCATCAGAATCGTAAGTTCCAGGCCAGTTATCAGAGCTTCGTACTCAGCTTCGTTATTCGTACAAGGTTCTGATAAGTGGTAGGAAAAATACATCATTCCCTTATCCGGTGTTATGAATACCAGGCCAACTCCGGCTTTCCCGGGAATAGTAGATTCAGGTGTTTTGGCCCGTTGAGAGGACGCAGCACCATCAAAATACATTTCCCAGGTTTGGGTAGTGGCTTCCCCAAAACTCATGATTTGCTCGTCAGGCAAATCATCGTTTAGAGGAGATTCTGCCGGCAACGGGTGTGCCGCAAGGAAGTCGGCGACGGCCTGCCCTTTCACAGCACGCAGGGGAATGAAAGTGATTTCAAATTGGAGCAATATCATAGACCAACGAGCCAAACGTCCTGACAACGTAGGCCTGGTCATAAGATATTGCAAGGGGTTAAAACTGGAAATTAGGTTGATATGATGAGAAAGCATGTAATGTCTTAGTTTTTGGGCTGCAAAAACTAAGGCGAGACAGTGTTTCTCAATCGCTGGATACCGAATTTCCGTTGGTAAAAGCCTCCGACTTAGGTAATAGAGAGCATTCTCTTTCCCTTCGTCATTGACTTGAGCAAGGAGGGCCCCGAGAGATTCGTCAAGGGCCGCAGTGTAGAGTATTAGAGGTCTCCCCGGAATAGGGGCTGCCAAGACTGGTGGATTTGTCAGGTATTGTTTGATATTTTCAAAAGCAGATTGACATTTCTCGTCCCAAATGAATTTGGCGTCCTTTTTAGCGAGGACCGAGAATGGTTGACATCTTCCGGAAAGATTAGAGATGAATCTTCTTATATACGCCAGTCTACCTTGAAGGGATCTTAGTTGAGTAAGACTCCTAGGAGGCGGCATATTTAAGATAGCTTCGATTTTAGCAGGATCAATTTCAATTCCACGGTGTCTTACTACAAAACCTAGAAATTTCCCTGACGCGACACTGAAGGCGCACTTCAAAGGATTCATCTTAAGGTTGTAGCGACGCAACCGCTCGAAGACGATTCTTAAGTCATAAAGATGAGCCTCTTTAACTTTACTTTTGATGACTAAATCGTCGATGTAGCATTCGACTTGATTGTGGATTAAGTCGTCAAAAATTTGAGTCATAGCCCGCTGGTAGGTTGCACCGGCATTTTTAAGGCCAAATGGCATCACTTTATAACAAAAGATCCCTATAGGA